>PVJL010005210.1:40269-112494 GCA_004026885.1 Lyroderma lyra | reverse complement strand
ACTGCTGAATATCACTGTGGTCACCTTCAAAGTACTCCCCTTGGGAAGCTATGCACCAATGCCAGCACCCAGTCTACTCTTCAAAGCAGTTTTGGAACTCTTTTTCTGGAATGGCCATCAGAGCTGACATTGTATTACCCTTGATGTCCTGAAAGTCATCAAAATGTCTTCCTTTCAATATTTCCTTTATCTTCAGTTAAAGAAAAAAGTCACTGGGGGCCAGACCAGGTGAGTAGGGAGGGTGTTCCAATACAGTTATTTGTTTACTGGCTAAAAACCCCCTCACAGACAGTGCCGTGTGAGCTGGTGCATTGCTGTGATGCAACAGCCATGAGCTGTTGGCAAAAAGTTCAGTTCGTTTTCCTCTTTTGCACGCAGCCTTTTTGGCACTTCCAAATAGTAAACTTGGTTCACTGTTTGTCCAGTTGGTACTAACTCATAATGAACAATCCCCCTGATATCAAAAAAGGCTAGCAACATCATTTTGACTCTTGATTTGGACTGACGGAACTCTTTTGGTCGTGGAGCATTGGCTGACTTCCATTGTGCACTTTGACGTTTTGTTTCAGAGTTGTATTGGTACACCCATGTTTCATCATCAGTGATAACATGGTCCCAAACATCGTCTCTCCAAAGGTCCTGGCAAACATCAATTCTCCTTTGTTTTTGTTTATTGGTAAGCTCCTTTGGGAACATTTCTGCACACACCTTTCTCATGCCAAGATTTTCTATTAAGATTTCTCTAACGATTTCGCTATTGATGTTTACATGGTCTGCTATGCTTCTCATCGTCAGCCAATGATTCAGATGCACAATTGCACAAATTTTTGCAATGTATTAATCAGTTATGCTCATTATGAGCCACCTTGACCTCTTTAATCTGTGATGCTTTCTCTCCTCTCAAAAAACATTTAATCCATTTGTGCACTGCTGTTTTCTTCATGGCATTATCCCTATAAACTTGAACTCATATGTCCCTGATTTCACTTCCATTCTTGCCAAGTTTAATAAGAAATGTAATGTTTGTTTGTTGTTATAATTCAAGCTCCAACATTCTCACAACGGCACAAAAAAAATATGCAACAATAATGAATGCCACCCAGCAAGACACCATCACACATCAACGCAAACACAGCTATACCAAGGTTATGACATCGTACCAAGTTGTCTGTACAGTGCTGCCCATGTAAGCACATGGTGGCAAGTTTAAGAACTTAATGGTCAGATTTGGGGCACAACGACAGCTCTGATGGCCATTCCAGGAAAAGAGTTCCAAAACTGCTTTGAAGGGTGGACTAGGCGCTGGCATCGGTGCACAGCTTCCCAAGGGGAGTACTTCGAAGGTGACGGCAGGGATACTCAGTGATGAGGTATGTGTAGCACTTTCCTAGGATGAGTTCATGAAATTGATTGTTCAACCTCGTAGTCCTATATCACAAGGAGTTTCATGATAAAAAATGATGCAGCACAGAATCAACCGACACCTTTAACTTCAAAAGGTTCATAATCTGAGTTAAATTAGTGGAAGCATTTTTCTGCCAAGAATACATAAGAAACTGTTTGGAAAATGACTCCAATAAAGCAACAGACTGAGATTCACAGTTTAGAAATCAGAGGCAGTACATTTAGTTCATGGAGCTTCATAAAAGGTGAATCTGGACTAGGCCTAGAAACGTGTCTCTCACCACACACCGCCCTATGGAAGCTTGCAATTTAATCGTTGTCTCCCACCACATCACCAATTCACTGCCAACATGAAACCAGTCTCTCTCACTCAAGAAGTTTTCTAATCTATGATTGCCCAGACTCACACAAATATCCACAAAGGCTTAAAGCAAAGTCAGTCACTGCCTTCTACTTAGGTTGATCTATGACAGTCACTCAGAAAGGGAAAAGGGAAATTTTAACTATTTTTAAGCTGGTGTCTTTCCATTTGAGGGGTTAATTTAAGGTACCTAGAGAGTAAGACAGAGCTCAGATGCCCTCCTGCACAAGTAACACGCGTAAATTAGAGACCTAACCTGATGCAAAGACTTCCAGACCACAAACTATCTCAGACTGACCTGAAGAGAATATGGCCCGAAGGTGCTTTTTAAGAATATAAATCCATTGTCTTTCACAAAGCCTTCACTACCTTTGCCCTACCCTTTTCCCTCCTGATGGTTTGAGCAATATTGGTTGCTGGGTTCGAGAACTGTATGCCTCACAGAGACAAGAAATTCATCTACTTTGTTCACTGCTGTAACCCAGTACCTAAAAGAGAGCCTGGCATATGGGGAGCTCTCAATATTTGCTCAGGAAATGAATAACTTTTCTGAAACAATAAGCAAAAAGAATGCTAGATGGGTAAGCACAGAACCCTTTTCTGCAAGTAGTTTTTTGGGAGGTACTGGATCACTATGAGGCTCAACTATTCCAAAAGTGAAATATAAAAATAACATAGAAATCTCTAGTGTCGTGACGTGACATGACATCATTTCTCTCTCCCCACACCCTGTTTCTCTCTCTCCTTGAGAAGCACAATCATACCCTGTTATGCAAACAACTTCTCTGAGAATTCAGGATCTAGCTGTCTTAAGAGTTCCCAAAATGAAGAAAATTTTATTCACAGAATGTCAACTCTGCTGTAGAAAAAAATATACGACAAAAGGGACAACATCTGGGTCTTCTGCCCTGGACTCTGAACACCCAACCACAGCACGTACACATTTTGAGACCTAATCAGAAATGTTCTCTGTGACATTCATCTGTTTCACCTTGAATGGAGTCAAATGATAACAGGATTAACAAGGACTCAAAACATACAAGCATTCTAGCAACATTATTCGATGGCCAACAGCATGTGGTCCTTCGAAATCAGTATGGTGCAGTATTAGGGGTCAGAGGTTCCTTAGAGACAGAGGGCTGATGTCTGGACAACTGAACTGAGTGCTACACAAATCCTCCCATCAATTACTTTCCCAGTTTCAGGTGGAAGTAACCAGAAATTTTTCAAAGCCTTAAGCCATTTTTCTCAGTTCTTAACATTTGTTGCAGGGCTTTTCCTTTACTACAATGGAAAGACTGGTTGCTTCAAATTGTTGTAACGCCCACAAGCCACCACATTCTATTTTAATCTAAGGACACATTTCAGTTCATTGCTGGGCTGTGACCACCAGGGACTGTTGGCAGAGGTTACACTCCTCCTTCCAATAGCAAGTTCCCTCTGCTATGTACTTCATAGAATTAGATGGTAAATGTTCTATATCATAAATAAACTGAACTTGAACACTCAGTGTTAAAGAGCACCGTAAAAATAATCATTTAGCTTGCTTTTTCATAAAAATGAGAAATAATTCTCATTATACTGTATGAAGTTTGGAATAAATTCTGCAAATACCCTAGCAAGAATAGTTGGATTTTACTGAATTGTCAGAGAAAATATAATACCAATAAAATGTAATGAAAAATTATTCAAAGTCTCTTTTGGCCTGTAGGTACTGAGTAAGAAGGACAACACGTAAGATCGCATGCGTGATTCCAATAATTCAAAGATAAGAAAACTCGCTTGTGGGTTAGGCTAGGACTGATCATGCCTTTAGGACATACTCTAGGAGACTGGTGGGATTTAAGCAGTGTGGAGTATGGAGTGGGAGAGGTAGAAAGGAAAAGATATGAAAGGCTGTGATTCAAAGGAAGTTCTATGAAGGAGCTTAGTGGTGTTTGGGGCTGGAGAGGAGAGCTAAGACTGGACTGTGGAAAACTTGAACGATAAGCCAAGGAACTTAGAGTTCACTCAAACAGTAGTAAGGAGCCCAGGAAGGATTCTAGAAAGAGAAGTATTAATAACACGATCTGATTTTAGGAAGATTCACTTGATGGTGATAAACTATACCTAATGTTGCAAGGTCAAAAGGCAATCCCCCAACAAAAGGCACCAGTGGATTTAGTACCATATTTTGTGGTATATTTTTGTATATATATTAGAAAGAATGATTATCATATTCCAGGGTATTATTTTGCATATGGATATCATCATTGACTTCCAGAGTTATACTTTTAACTCATAAGCATAACTAAAAGAATTAAAAACATTTATAAAGATATGGAATTAAGGGAGTTCCCTGGTGGTGTAGTGGCTAGGCTTTGGCGCTCTCAACTCTGTAGCCTGGGTTCAATTCCCAGCCAGGGAACTACCCCCCTCACCCCCCCCAAAAAGATACGGAATTAATACTACCCGTGTATAATGCACATCCTTATTTTTCCCTCACAAATTTGGGCAAAAAAGTGCACATTATACATGGCAAAATATGGTAACTAAAATATCAGGTGCATTCTCATAGTGCTATCCTAACTAGGTGAATGGAGATAAAACAGTTCAATTATTTCTCTCATCTCTCCCATCATTCTTTCCTACCTACAAGAGGTTTGGTGATCTAAGTAGGTTCTCTATGAATGCAGTTATTATTGAGTTGTCTGAAATGGACTAAGTCCTCATTGGGATATATTTAACAATTCCTGTGTGCAAAGAATTTAAAAATCACATTGGAAAGACATTCCTTACACAATTAGAAAGGCAAAATGGTATAATCCATGCCACCCAGTGGGGCTCTCATGTCTCCTGGCATGCCACCCAATGATAACGACAGTCAAGGTGTGGCTCCAAATATAAAGAGAACAGAAGTTCAGGGAAGAAAAGAGCAGAAGAGAATAACAATATAAAACTACTTTGGAAAAGGAATATAGGTAAGAAACCACTATTTATTTTCACTTTACTCGTTTATATATACATTTCCACTCTCTGAACGTCATGTATTTACATGAAATCTAAACATTTTTCAATTATCGGAAAATTGAAGAAAGATAATTCCAAAAACACATGGTGTGTGTGTGTGTGTGTGTGTGTGTGTGTGTGTGTGAGTGAGAGAGAGAGAGAGAGAGAGAGAGAGAGAGAGAGAGACAACGCACATGCGAGAGTGCTGTCTAAAAATTATCAAGCCATGTAATGAGAAAAATAGAGGCATTTATGACTGAATTTTTTCCAGACAGCCTTTGTATAAGGCTGGATATTTTTGCAGAGTAACAGTGAAAAACAGGTCTAATTAAATTCCAAATATCATCTGGGATAAATAATTGGCAACATTTTCAAAGTATGTGGTCTGAGCAGCTACTTATAGTTGTTTGTTTTTTTTTAACCTAAATTGGAACCAAATTCTTGAAACAGTTATGGTTACAATGTATCAAAAGTCATCTTATCCTACTATATTGTACAAATCCAATTTGAGAGTGTCAGGCTGGGTGTTAGTAGGGAACTTAGCTAGTACTGACCCTGTTTCGAATACTATTAATACCAAAGATGAACATTCACAGAAAATGAATCAGAAAAACGCATTAAAGGAAGCAGAAAATGTCCCACCGTGGAAGAGAAAAGGTGGTGAGAAAGATTATGTTAGAATGTTGGAAATGTGTCCCACATAGTGCATTATTACATACGTAATTTTTATAATCATTACTGTTAACAGCAGCAGTGATGCTCTACTACAGGGCTGTGGCAGATTCGACACTAAGCACTTTACATATAACAGATAATTATATTATCTAGGTATCTACAAGATCATTTATCCGTCACAAAAATCCTGAGCTCATAATTATTTTCCCATTGAACAGAGCAAATTACTTAATTTTTGCATTGAAGTTTTTTAAGTAATTTGTTCAAGATTACACAGCTTGTAAATGGAAGAGCTGGGATTCAAACCCAAGTCCCATTCAATACACTCTGAACACTTCCAGAGGCTAAGAATATGGTGAGCAAAAGCTGCCATGGCAGGTGACATAAATCATACAATCCCACAAAGAAATGTTAACTGTGACAAGAGCAATAGAGCTGACGGCGGGGAGCGGGGGATGAGAAACAGTTCTTCCCTGAGGAGGTCTAAGCAAACTGAGATCTAGAGGAAGAACATGAACTACCTTGGGGAAAAGGGAGAAAAGCATTCCACGCAGAAGGCACAGAATATGCAAAGTGATGTGGTAGTAAAGAGCGTGGTGAGGACCCAAAGGACAAAGTGAGATGGGGCGAGCAGCATGACAAGAATCTAGCAAATGCAGATTCTTAGGTAAAACTACACCTTGCACATACCCCACGCACAGTGTTTTGTAGACCACAGTAAAAACGGTTTTCTCTTCATACTAAGCACACTGGGAATTTATTTTATTTTGTTGCTGGTTGTGGTTGTTTTCCTTGGGGTTAAGGGGAGTGAACTAAGGTAGTAGTGCCATACAACCTCTTACAGGAATCTTTCAGGAGTGAGGATAAAAAATGGATATTCCAGAGCATGAACTTCTATGTTCTAGAATAGATATTATACAAAAGCTGTCTGGACAGTATCCAGCCATGTAATATGAAAAATAGAGGTATTTATGGCTGGATTTCTTCTGGACAGCCAATGTATATCTAAACATCCCCAAAGTGGAGATTTAAGGTGCAAATAGAAAAATGGCACACCATCTCTGGAGGTAAACTGAGGCATGGCTAAGGTTTTTCTGGAGGGCCCAGGGTGCAGGAACACAGGCAACACAGGGTAGCAGGGCAGAAGTGCACAGCAAGAGGTCCTAACATAATTGGAGGAACTCACTTCTAGCTGAGAGGCACAGCAAGTGACTTTTTTGACACCCCAGCTCCCTACCCATGAGCTGTGTGGCTTTGGATACATCATATGTCTTTCTGTGCCAATTTCCCCATTTGTAACAGTACCTACTTCACAGGATTATTTTGAGAATGAAGTACGTTATAATACATGGAAAGTACTTAGAGCTGTACCTGCACATAGTAAGTACTCAATAAACACAAGCCATCATTAGTATTACCATCACTACTATTGCAAAAGATCAAGGTATGTGGTAAGCATTTTTAAATATACATCTAAGACAACATGTTCTCAAACTTGCATGTACATAAGACTCACCTGCTCCCGGCCAGGGAACCAACCAAAAAAAATAAATAAAAGAATCACCTGGAAAACTTGTAAAACATGTAGATTCAGGGCTGATTAGAGGTAAGGCTTAGGAAACTAGATTTCTCATTAAGTTCCTAAGGGATTCTGAAATAGCTGATTCAAGCATCTTACTTAGAGAAATTTCAAGGCCTAGAATTAAAATAAATATGCAGGTATCAAAGTTTTTCATTGCAGGAATTTTGTAAGGCTAATCTTATGAAACAAATTTCAGATTCTATTTTTGTTAAGTCAAAATGAAACAGTCACTTGTATAAACTACTTCTAGAGGTAAATTACTCAGAATCCATTTGATTAGTAAAATATATAGTGTTTAGTTTTGAATAACCATCTTCACAATTTATTTATTTATTTATTTTGGCCAGTTGTTTGGGTCCCTTTATTTTACTTTTTAAATTAAATTTATTGGGGTGACATCAGTTAGAAAAATTAAACAGGTTTCAATAACACATCATCTATATATTGCATTGTGTGTTCACCACTCAAAGTCAAATTTCCTTCCATCACCATATATTTGACCCCCTTTACCCTCTTCTACCCACCCCCCACTTCCGCTTACCCTCTGGTAACCAGTAAACTGTTGTGTCTTTGAGTTTTTGTTTGTTTATTTATTTGCTTGTTCATCTGTTGATTTCAGTTTTATATCCCACATGAGTGAAATCCTATGGTTCTCGACATTTTCACAAATTATTTAAATCTGTAGTTCCAAACTACATTATGAAGAGAAACTAAACATCTGGACAGTGGTACGAGTATATATATTCTCTAATTATTTTCTATCAAAATTAATAGAGCCAATCTTCAATCATACAGAGAAAATTATTTTCTGCTAGGATACAACTAAAACTCTGCAAGTTCTTTTACTTTAGAGTTCAGGGTTACTCAACCTTGCTACTATGTAATTATTGTAAGTTATTATTTACAAGAATTATTCACACTAACAAATGACCTTCAGAAAATTCAAACAAGTAACTTAAGTTTGAAGGTGAACTCATTGGCCTCATGCACACATGTGATGAACAATGTCCGAGAAGATTATAAACTCAACGTATTATTTATTCCTTTAGCTCAAAAAACCATTACACAACCCAATACTTGGGATCTTTCTTAACCCAAAAAGAGTACAAAAACACTGCTTAGGCTCTTTATAATAACAAACAATGTACATTCCTGTTTTATTTGCAAAAATAATTAGCAGCAGCTGCTACTTACACAGAATTTTTAACAGAAAATATTTTACATACTGAACCCAAATATTTCAGAACTTAAAGAGCCTGACGCCAAATGAAGTACTATCTTTTTAAATTTAAAATAAGGCGTGAAAACTAACTTCTACATTCTTTCATCTAATTAGAAAAAAAAAGACTAAAACATTTTCCTAAGACTCAAAGAAAACAGCTGGACACATCTGTCAACTACGCATCTCTGGAGGAAAACTTCAGGCTTTAATACCATACTTACATGTGAGGGCTCAGTTCATAAAAATTTCTATTCCTGTAATCTTCCACTTTCTCTGGTGAGTAAATGGGCAATGATCGGTATGGGTTAACAGATATAACCACACTTCCAATGTATGTCTGTAAAAGAAAGAGTAAAATATACCCATTAGTACACAGGATGTATTTTAACATCTTAAATCTTAATGACATATGGGTTCCTTCTTTTAAAAACATCACTAGTTCTACCTGACCATTTATTTTATACTTCTCAAGAACACTTTACATCTCTGAAGACGTCGTCAATAATGTTTATTCATTTTGCTGACAAATGCAAAGGATAAATTTATACCTTGAAAATACTTCTTCTAGATTAATTTGTGAACCTGGTCAAGAGTTCTCCAACCCTGTCATACTTGTCCCAAATTTTCTCATCAACCACTGCTAAGTGTGAACAAGAACTATGCTTTCTCTGATCCCAGTTCAAATTGGTGCCTCCTTCTCTCATCTTTATCCTCCTGTTTCAGTGTAACCCAGGGCCTCCTCTCCTCCCTACATACACCTACACCTATCAAATAAATAGGTGTGCTGCCCTTATACAAGCCAGTCAATCTCCATAATGGGCTCAAACAACATTCAATTCAATATTAGAGCCAGTTATCCCTTGGGCATTCAAATGACATAATTTCATATTACATCTAATGTACTGTAATATCAGAATGTACATGCACTTTCTGAGGCATCAATGCTGTATTTTGGCATACACGAACCCTCTCACATTACAAACCAGAACGCTATTTATCTTCCTTTCTATTTCAATCTCAAATTCCTGGCAGAAGGAATAGTGTTGTTTCAGTTCACTTTGTACAAAGACTAGCACAATGCTACAAGCAAAAGTCACTTAACTGCAACTCATCTTAGAAGCTCCATTTTTCCTTTCAGTTTCAACATGATAACGATGGGGACAGCAGGAGGTGTCAACAAAAATATATAAGTAATCCAAATTTTTTAAAGGAAAAGGTTTTTCCACCATTGGATTCAAGGAAATTATTGGTCCTTTTAGAAAATTAAACAGAATAGAAAACAGAACAGTAGAAAATGTTCCACTGATGTTTTTTTAACATGGATCCATTATTTTAATTATAAAAGATTTTTCCCCAGCCTGGAAAGCTGAACAGGTCATTTTCATCCACACTTTCACCCTATCAGAACACAATCTTACCAAGAGAAGACAAGGCTGCTACTGCAAAAGAAAACTCAGTCCCCAGGTAATTTTTGCATCTTCTTCTGGCATTCTATCACTGGGACCCAACAAATCCGGCCTAACAAGAGAGGACTCCAAGCTTCCTACCTTACCTCATTTAGACAAGACTTTTTCAAGGTTTCTCTACAATCTAACCCACACAGAGCTTCTTAAAGTCAAGTACGTGCATAAAAGGGCTGATCATTATGTGTCCCTTTTATTCTGAATATGCCAAGGGGAAAAAAAGAAAAGAAAAATATTGTAAACCTTTACAAAATGGAGCCGCAGAAAGGATCCACCTCTTGCCCCCTAGAGTTCCACTCACCTATCCGACTGGAACTAAGAAGTATGAACTGCACCCAGCACTCTGGGGCTTGGGCGGTACCAGTCTCGAGAGAACCCAAGAGGGCCTCCGGCAGCTTAGTTCCTTCCCACCAGGACACTTCTGTGGCTGTGCTCACGCTTGAACCTGATCCCTATGTCCCAAGTAGATGGGAGATGCTAGAGACAGAATAATCAAATTGTTTCTAACTAATTTAATAGAATTAATTACAGTGGAAGATATGGAAATACAATGGTTGGCTATTCCTTTAATATCTGTTGATTAAACGATCAGCTTTCTTTAGCAGAAAAACTACATGAATTTCCCTTTCTAGGTAATTTCTTGAATACAGTTAATCAAAATATACATTCATTGTTAGCAGAGAAGCCAACTGTCAAGTTGCTTTTTAAAACCAAACTTCACAGTGCCTAAATTCTTGATAAAAATCTGCCTTCGCGGCATTCTTGTATAGAGAACAAACTGCTGTCTCAAACCCAAAATCAAAAAGCCATACCACCAAGTTAAAAGTTTTCTCTTTGTTACTTGTGACTCTTACACATACTGAATTGTTCGCTTTTATCGCCCAGCTATTTCCCTGTCATCTACAGCAGGCCTGGCCCATTAATGATGTCCCATAAATATCTGTTAACTGAATGACCGATTTGTACTGGGCCCGTTCATCACTAAGAAAAGCGGACAGTACAAACCACTGACTCTCGTACAATTATTCGTCTGTCAAAATAGCACGCCGAGTACACTGCATACAGTGCCTAACATTATTAACCCTGTATGCCTCGTGTTGCCACTGAACAAATCTTTAAACTATAAGCTTTGCCCTTGGGTTCCTTGTCCTACTGGAGTGGACAATTCCTTCCACCTTGTATGAATACTCCTTTGAAATATGACTGCCACTCTTTCCACCAAGAGATAGTGGTTATTTCTCCACCCCTTCAATCTAGATTTCTCTATGTGACTTGATTTGACCAAAGGGACATTTTAAGATGAGGCACATGCAGAGGCTTGAAAAGCATTTGTATATTAGAATGTGCTCCTTTTAATGACTGCAGCTGGAAGCCATGATGTGAATAAGCCTGAGCTAGCCTGTTGGAGAGATCACAGAGAAAGCCAAGTCACCCTAAACTACTCAGCCCAACAACCATCAGACAGAAAGTGAGGCCATTCTAAACTAGCTCCAGGTAGGCCAGCAGATGCCTGAAGCCATATGCATAACCCCAGTTGAGACCAGCAAAAAACGCACCAAGATTAAATCAGCCTACATTACTAGCCCAAAGATTTGGCCACAAATAAATGGTTGTTGTTTTAAGCCATTAATTTTTGGATAGGGGGAGGGTAATACACAGCAATAACTACTGATACACAAACACAGCTCGATAAGTCAGAGAAGGGGTCAGGCAGGACAAGCTTTATCAATCCAAATAAGCAAACAGTAAACTGTGCTATCTCTCCATTCCAGTTTAAGCCAATGTTTCAGATATGTACCCTCTAATCTTGAACTCCTAGTAGGTTTGTCTCTGTATGATACCTGCCCTTGGTGTGTATGGGCGTCTTTCCTGAAGGTCCTATGTGCGCTAGTCAAAGATTTAAATATTCACACATGTGCCAACAGGATAACTCAGAATGTTCATAGTCACAAACCTCCTTTCTCTGAGACTTGAAAGACATTAATTCCTGACAGCAGCTGATTGGCTAGGTAGACTTTACAATTCTACTCTAGTTTCAGGCACCTACATTCAAGTAACTGCAGTACCAGATTGAACGTCCTGTTTGGGGATCGGAACAATAGTGACTGGACAGTTTATTTTTACACCAATTAACATTTAGCCTTACAAATAATATACTTGATTTTTTAACAAGCCACTGTATATTATTTAAAGTTGGTAATTTTTTTTATGGCATCATGCTCTCAAAAGTATGGTAAACTACTTACTAATTAAATAATCCTTGGAATTAAGAAATTGGAGATAAGACACAGAACTCCTTAAAGTCAAGTATGTGTATAAAAGGGCTGGTCATTATGTGTCCTTTTTATTCTAAATATGCCAAGGGAAAAAAAAAAGAAAAGGAAGAAAAATATTGTAAACCTTTATAAAATGGAGCAGTAGAAAGAATCCACTTCTTGCTCCCTGGAGTTCCACTCACCTTATTTGACTAGAAATAAGAAGTAAGTATGGACTGCATCCAGCACTTTAGGGCTTGGATGGTGCCAGTACCAAGAGAGCCCAAAAGGGCCTCCAGCAGCTTAGTTCATTCCTACCAGGACACTTCCATGACTGTGGTCACACTTGAACCTAGTCCCTATGTCCCAGAGGATTCAGAGAAACTCCTACTAGAATCTAGAGGATGTCCTTCTATTTGGCTAATCACACCAAAAAGGACCCCTTCCACATAATGGCCAAGATTACCTACTAGTTAGGTTCTATTATATCTACCTTCTGAAGAGACAAGTCTGGCTCTCATTACCCTCAATGTATGTATGTATGCATGCATGCATGTATATGTGCACGCATGTATGTATTTGCTCACTGTACTTATTTACTCCTATCCAACCTGCAACCTACCTCCTAACTATCCTTGCCACTTCCTAGCTCAGCACCTCCATGCTCCCATCCCTCAGCACCCCCAAGCACATGCACACCATCACCTTGACAAAGGAAAGCTTCCTCCGCTCCCACTGCCCTGTGGGACCAGCCTCTGACATCTGGGGGGCAAGGGAAGTTGAGGGGCAAGGAAGAACAAGAAGGAAAGAGAAGGGGAAGAGGGAAAGGAAAAGCTCTACCTTCCTATAAATGGCACATTCAATTAGCAAGTTTATCTTTTACTTCTCAAGGGCAGACATTAAATCAAGAATGTACACACATTCCTAAGTCAAAACAATCTTGTCTTCATATTTCAGATATTCAGCATTCCAGAACAGATGCCTTGTAAATAATACTTGAGTATTCCTACTGTGATTACAGTGAAAACTTAAGTCTTTTCTGGAGGACACACATCCAGCAACTTTTACTCTCCAGACCCCGATTCAGAACCCAGAAGAAAGTCTTCTGATATATCTAAGCCAAGGACCATGCATTTTATTCTGTAAGAAAGTTCTTCCAGAACCCCATCATCAGAGATTCTATTTCAATGGTCTAGGGAGGGGCAAAGCATTCGTACCTTCCAAAGTCTCTTCAGATAACGTAATGTGTAACCAGAGTTGAAAACCAGTGCTTGTTGCCTTCACCTTCAGGACTCCCAGAACTAGGTTTTACTCTCAAATGCAGTAACCATGCTGTTGGCCTAACTTCTATCTTTCTTTACCCTTTAAACGTCCCTATGTAATTAATTCCGTAAACATTGAAAAAAGAAACTTCTTTCAGGCTCACCTACTTAGATTTCAGCCACAGTTCTAATAAACTTGGCATATGGTATTTCAGCACACTACAAACAGCAGAAACATCTGTAAATAGGGGCCATTCTATAGCATTATGTTTCAAATATTTGATTATGACTCAGTGCAAGAAATAAAATGTTTATTATCATCACCAAGTATACGTATTTGAGTGTATACCGGGGTACCAAAAAAATGTATACACATTTTAAGAGACACTCTTATTACATAAATACTGACGACAACCACTTTGAGCAAGCACCTCTTATAAATGCAGAAGTCAAACAGGACTTACATTAATCTTTTGTTATCAGCGTATATTGAGCTTTACAATTCTAATACAGATTTTTTCCTTTCTTAAATTGTGTATACATTTTTTGGCACCTTCTATATTTATATACACATATAAACAGATATTTGTGAAATTTTAATTTCATATATCTGTATATATGTGTATATAAATATAGAGGGTGCACTGATATCTTTGTTCAATTCTATTCACTACTATTTTTTTTTATTTTGCTGGTCCTAACCCACTAAATGGTCTTCATCACTCATAGGTTGAAACTTGCAGTTTAAAAAAGTGCTCTGCTGCAGAGCACTCCTTTTTTTTTTTTTTTTTTTGCATTTTGGTATGTAGGTAGCTCCCTGACTGGGAATCGAACCCAGGCCACAGCACTGACAGCGCCAGTGCCAAAGCCTTAAGCCACTATACCATCAACTCCCCAGAGCACTACTTAACTGCTTTTTAGTTATTGATCCCTTTGAGCTGACAGTGAAAACTATGAACCTGTTCTCCGGAAAAATGCACATAAAAGTTTGCATACACTTGATATACCAGAATACGAGCTCCTACCCTAAGGGAGGAAACAATGGCTAGTAATGGAAAAAGGGAAAGAGACAGGGCAAGAGAAAGAGAAGCAAACAAAAAAAGAAAGGAGTACAAAGCGATCAAAATAATTCTAAAAGTATAGAAATGAAGAGCTACTTCGAGTCAGAGCCAACAGCTCTCAGCTCAGCTGGTCCCAAGTGCTTCCTCACAGCACTGAGTCAGAACACAGCATAACAATCAAGGGCCAAAAGAAGAAAGAGTATTCTGCTTTGGATGACAAGGCCACATGCAATGCATTTTGGAAAGATATCTAACCAGAGATTTCTTTCCAGTTAAACAGTGAAGCACACTTTTAGTATTTTCTGATTCTCAATTATGTAGAACTGTACGTATGTTCCTGCACAATGCCAGAGAAATGAAACATTAGTATACATCATACACCAAAAACGTTCAGAGTTTCACATCTTTTGCATTACAGTTCTTCCCATGTTAACATTAAGGTCTTCAGAACAGAAAACCCTGTGGGTTTACATTTCAATTTGAAATTGAAAATAAAATTACAACTAAACCATAAAACGATGTAAGAAAATCCTACAATGACTTGTTTTCACCATGATGGCTACTTTGATGCTTCTTTTCAAGTACCAAATTTTTCCAATATACTTTCAAAGCCTCTGCTTTGCTGAAGCTCTAACTAGGCATCCCATCTGCCTACCTACCAGGTTCCTTATTGTCTTCAGAATGAATTTTAGTTATTTGTTTATAGTCTCTGCAGCTCCCCAAGCCTACTAAAGTGCTGGCACATAATATACACTTAATGTACACCTTTTCGCTAGGCTGTTTCTAAATCCCCATGAGATAGATATGAATTCTCCATCTTAATGTCCACAACAATGGAGCACAAAGAAGTTAAGTCCTATGACCACATCATCTAACAAAATTGGAATCAGGACAAGGAGCCAAGAATCTGTTCTCTTTTCACGAGAGCACACAACCCTGCTGTCTGGCACGCTAGGAGGCTTTGACAAAAAATGGCCAAAAAGAATGCCTAATCACAGGAAACGTGTTGTACAATGCCTTACAGCGGCGTCTTCGCCTCTGTACAATAGAAAGCTGCTCTGTTGGGCGGAAGCCTCCTATTATACCAGGAATAAACAAAAGAGGGAGCGGAGGGTGCGAATAGATCTTCTAGTTACACAGAAAATTTTTCATCTCAACAAAAAAGAAACAAATTTTCATATTTATCCCAGCACGCAAAGTTGTGTCTACATCATGAAAAAAATACAAGACACTGTATCATAATCATCCTTTAACTTCAGAGAAATAAACCAGCAAAGTGGCAATTTAACAGGCAAGATTTATTTATCTTAATTAGTGCTAATTATTTATCCTACAATAGTATTAAAGAATGTGTAGAATCCTCTAAGTCCCAGTCTGTAAGCCATGCTACTTTTACTTATGCAGTACTAACAGTTCAAATCCAGATGGGTCAGGACTCAGGTAAAAAGAAGCTTTCTCATGGCCGCACATCTGCTTTGATAGTCTTGACTGGATTTAGACTATCCTCATTTAGCAAGCAAGCAAGCAGCGAATTTACTTCTTTTTAGGTAAGACATCATGTTAGAGATACTCCTGTGGTCTGTGCCCCTGAGATGCTTATAATACAGCTCAGGCCATGAGACTTTCATATCAGAAAACAAAATTTAAGATTTATTAATAACTAGCCATGAAAACAGACGAAATAGGATTTAAGTGATTCTTGTCTGAATTAGTCATTAGTTTTCTTATCTTACTGTCTAAATGAGTGCAGTGCCTGGGGTTTAAATGAAAGAAAGGTCACTGGGCACCTCAAAGGTCGGCAAGGCAGGGAAGTCATAAGATTCGAAAAGGTCTAAAAGGACGGGCATGACCCAGGTAATGTTCCTCAAAAGAGTGGCATATAAAGTTTTAGGTTTTAGGTGATAGCTGAATCCCAATCTCTTTTTTAAAATTTTGCTATGATAGTTGTATCCTTTTTAAGTATGAATTGCCAGAGACTCAAAACATACATCTATATATACCCAGGTTCACTGCAGCATTGTTCACAACAGCCAAAAGGTGGAAGTGACCCAAGTATCCACCAATGGCTGAATGAATAAACAAAATGTGGTACAGAGATACAATGGAATATTATTGAGCCTTAAAACAAGGAAGGAAATTCTGACACACGCTGTAACATGGATTTAAACACTGTCGGAGGCACAAAGGCCTACCCAAGACAAGGAGTGAAACAGCTGCCTACAAAAAGGCCTCCTGTAAATAACAGGCTAGAAAATAGGACTTGTATGTCAGGGAGAATTCTGAGTTTCAGACTGAAAGCAGTTTGAAGTAAAAGTCAGTGTGTGGGGTAAGAGGGTTAAATGGTGAAACTGACCCATTTGAGGCCAAGGCATCCTGACGTAAGTGTTTTTGAGCTCTTCATTCCGATTCTAAGTCAAACAGTATTATAATGCTTTAAATTTATTTGAACTATTGTATAAACCTTGACTCCAAGTTATCGGGCAAAGTTTTTCAGTTTTCTGTGAACGTGGGCATATTACTTAACTTCTCCAAGCCCCAGTTTCCTCATCTGGACAACAGGAGGATGACACTGGTTCCTCCCTCATCTAATTCTGAGGGTTAAAGGAAACGTGTACTCCAGCATAAAACACAGCAAGAAGTCCGAAAATATGACCTATTGTGATTACAGAAACTCAGTTTGGCTCCATTGACCACAGCAAATCGCCAAACCAGGACCAAATTCATCTGAGGAGTGCTTTAATGCCAGAGTCCTACAAAATGGTCTTTGTATACCGGGAACTGATGAGTTTTCAGATGAGCACATGAGGTATGTCTTAATGAAATTACTATTAAAAGCCTGGGATAATGAGGAGATTATTATTGAGGCAAGCTGGTGGAAACTTTAAAAATGACAACATGCTACTCAGTTCACAAAGAAAAATTTACCCTGTTCTTTGGATCTTAGATCCTGGGAATTTGATTACAAGATATTACGACATTACGTGCCACAGTGTTTGTAATTATATATCTGTAAGGTTTCCCAAATTCCACTAAAGAGGACTTTTGCCTTAATTGGATTTTAAAGACAGCTTGGTCAATCAAACGCTTTGGTTGGTTTTTTAGACACAGTTCACGATTACGGAAAACTGCCTAAGTGAAATTATAAATGGTAGGTCGGTAACTGATTTAGGCTTCTATGTGGGCCTTATATTTAAAGCAATGTAATTCAGTGTGTACACCTCCCATCTTCAGTCTAACAATGTATTTGTGATACATTTGCTACACACACACACACACACACACACACACACACAATACTAATAGCTTATTTTTACAGGGGAAGAGAATGGAGGCATTAGAAGGTTTTAAACACTTGTCACAATTAGGGGTACAGGCAGTTTCCTGCCAAAGCTCTACGCCAAAGTCTATGACATTAGAACAGAGAAGTGTGATCTGGTCCATCTCTTGCAGCTGCTAGGCAGAGATGCTCCCAAGTTACATTAAGTACTGAAAGTTTCACTGTAATAAGAACATACCCTGGGACCTCCAATCAACCTATCACTGAGCTGCAAGAGTGAGTATGGCTGGAAGAAAGCATTACAAACCAAGGCAACACAAGTTTGTGAAGACTTCCCTTCCAGTATCAATGTGTTTATCACTTGCTCATGTGTCTGCTTCTTCTGGGCCTGCTACTAACTGGTCTTCTCACGTTGTACTCCACAGCTGGTCTACCTCAAAGGCTCTCACTCATAGTTCCTGCTTGAACATGGCCCATCATGGCCTGATAACAGTCATGACTGCCAGCATCTGCTTCCATTTTTTGTCAGTATTTCTCAATTCCAAGTTTGAGGAAAGAATCAAGCCCTGTTCTTTTTATCTATGCTGTGCCATAAATCACTGGCCTTAGATCAGGAACCCATGCACAGGCCAGATCATGGAAACCGCAGCTGCCAAGGAGGCCAGCAAGCTCGTCAGGCATGGACACTGTTCATCTAATTCGAGCCATCCCTAAACTACCATCATATTATGTTCTTTTGTTCCTGTGCAGCCAGTCATTTCAAGCTATGAATTAAAGAACTATATATGAATTCTATGCCACACTGAAATACTGGCTAAAAATATCACCTTGGGCAGCCTTTATTTTAGAGCAGAATAACACAATACTACCATATCTTCATTGAGACAAACTCTGTAATGAGACAATTATGTACCATTCTCCAAACCTAATAAAACTCTCTTCACTAAGATACAGAGTAGTCTTGTGTTACAGGTACACTACTGGCTAGAAGTCTTGAAAACAATACTGCGTGGCTAACTGCAAGCAGCATTACAACAAAAATGAAATCTGTATAATGAATACAAAAGAGGGAAGGGGTAAGGAAAAAAAAGAAGAGAGCGAGGAAAAGAGAATCAGGGAAGGGGCGAGAGAGAGTGAGAAAGAGTCTAATTACAAGAAAATCTCAGTACCTGAAAGCTTGAAGAAAAGTCATTCTGGATTTTCGAGTTTTTCAGATGGCCGTGGACCTACCAGGTACTCCAGTCCTACTGAGTACCAACCACCAGGCTAAGACACTAAGCATTATGATACCTACTTTATGGAGGGGAGAACTGACCCTCAAATACTTAACATGGCCACAGTGGTTGTGAGTTGCTGAGATTCAGTCCTAAGTTTATCTGCCAAAGGTCCATGCCTTTCTCAATATGCCACACTGTATGTATCTCACCCTCCACTCCACCCCACCCCGCCAAATCAGAGCTTAATGAACAAAATAGTCTCTCCTTAGAAATCAGGATTGCCATTAAGATTTATCTGTACTACAGATACAACAGCAGAATTAGATGCACATGTAGAGAGGAGGCAAAACTAGTCACATGTCCCTTGTGCTGACGTGCTTCCCCCGCCTCCTCTACCATGTGCTCATAAAGATGAAGGACCACTGAGCAACTGTCAATCACCTGCCATCCAGGGAACATGATGAAAAACAAATCTCCTTCCAATATCTTCTCTCACCTTCCAGAGGGGAAAATACCTTCTTAATGGCTGTTACCATTGATTTGACTAATAAGCAACTACACTTTAGAACTGAACACACTTGTTCCATGTGACATTAATTCATCTCACGGCACTACTGAACGCTTAACACACAGCAGGTATATTGATTATCATTTCAATTATTTGTCTGAGTTGTTGAGACTGCCTTGTTGCAAACCTACACATTCTTAATTATTTTGAACAGCATTTTGAGGCCTGAGAATGCTTCCATATTTAGTGTTATCATTTGACGCTCATAGCAACTGTCCAAAATCAGCAAGACATTACCAAAAGCATGAACTTCCTGAATGTGAATTTTAGCTCCATTACCTATTCACTGTGTGACCTTGGACAAGTCATTTAGCCTTTCTGAGCCTCAGTTGTCTCATATGTAAAATGAAGATAATTTAAGGGGGTTCCCGGGTGGTATAGTGGCTAGGCTTCAGCACTCTCAAGGCCGAAGCCTGGGTTCAATTCCTTGCCAGGGAGCTACCCCCCGCCCCTCTCCCCCAAAATGAAGTTAATTTAAAAACCTACAGAGCATAGAACTCGAGCAAAAATCAGATGAACGAATATATGTAGTGTTTACAATAGCATATTGCACCAATAACGAGTTAATAAATGTTAGTTGTTATCATTTATCATTTTACCAACAAAAAAACAATCCCAGAGGAGTTAAGGCACCTATGCCTGGTGTCACCGATTGTAAGTGGCATAGCTAGGACTGGAGCTCAAGTCTCTGCTTCTTCATTCACACCACACTGCCACCAAAAGATGATACTTCAGGAGATGCAAGCTCAGGTCTTAATTTCTTCCAAATCAAACTTTAGGTATGGTTTCAACCAGAACATTTAAATTAATATATTATGAACACATTATACAAATATTTCAAAAAGTATATAGTGCCTGCAAGTTCAAACAGCTCTATGCTCTGCAAGTAACAGATAAATGTGTATCCATTTTGCAAGTTCTAAGAGGAAGAAATTTTCCAATCACCAAAGGTTTCAAGAGAGCTTGCATGCGTTCTAATTGGCAAGTTATCACCAAAAATGATTGTTTTTGAGAAGTATTACAAAACTGTCCAAGACATAGACTGTCCTCAGAAATGAGACACAACATTTCTCTTCAGTCTCGTGATTTGCTATTTTTCACCAGCTTTATCTAGCCTGCTAATGCTGTCTCCACTCCAAACACCAAAGCTACACTCTTAAAAACACACGCAATTTGTCCTTGTGTTTCCTTAACACACTCTGCCTTTTCAATGAGCTGAGCAGGCCGCTCTGCTCGTGGTGAACCACTCATACACAATTAACTCTAGGTGTTTCATTTCATCAGGTCAGGAATCCCTTCTTCCTTCCACCACTTGGTCTGGGTGAGTGGGAGGTAGCATTAAAGATAGTTCTTATTTCATTCAAGTTTTGATGGGTCTGGGTTCTCTGGGGGAAGGTCCACCCATCTAGGAAAACCCCCTCTTACTTCCGACTCTAGAACAAAAAAAGAATTTAAATTTTAATCAAACCTATATAACCTGGAACATTATCTACTACTCCATTAACTACTGTCACTTCTGGAAATGAGACTGAGGTACTGAAGTAAGAAAGTCACATTTTTATGTTATGTATTTCTGTAATATCTGAATTTTTTTCCAAAAGCATTTGTTACTTTTGTAATTAAAAAATAAAAACTAAGAATTTTGAAAGAAAATTTTAAAAAGAAAAAAAGAAATGGAAAACGTCTGGGTAGCGAGTGTGAATAACACTAAATTGGCTGTTTGAATTCTAGCCCCTGCCAACAGGGACTCCAGCTCTCTGCCAACAACCCTGTGAGTTTGGAAAAGGACCAAGTCTCCAAAGAGATTGCAGTCCTGGTGACACCTTGATGACAGCCTTGTAAACCCTGAGCAGAGGACCCAGCTAAGCCATGCCTGAACTCCTGACACGCAGAAACAGTGAGATGATAAAGCTGTGTTGTTTTAAGTTGCTACATTTGGGGCAATTTATTATGGAGCAAGAGAAAACTAATACACCATTTACACCAAATTCCCAGGAATATATGTTATACCCATAAGGTAGGAATTTTCATGGTTCTATATGAAATGTGCTTTTGAAACTTCAAATAAGTACATAAATGTTATATAGCATTAGTAGTGTTATTTTCATTTGCTCTGCAATACAGTAAACCAAATATATTGTACTTCTTTTGAGTATCTTTCATAAAATCATCTAATCCCATCCTTATGGGAATCCTAATTCTAGTATTAACTTCTAAAAAATTAAGACAATTTTTACTAGACTTTCAAAGCAGTCACATCTACAATTAGTTTAACTTAAGATCCTAAAATTGTACTACTTCGGACCTCTATATCTGGCTGAACCCCAACCTGACAATTCAGATAGAAAACACACTAAATCTACTTGTCAGCACCAAAAATACTTCTTTGTCACCTTGGTTCTTTTGTTTCCAAATTTGCCCTGGGATTTATTCTTGCCTAAATTGCAGCTTTCCTGTTCCTGAACAGAACCACAGCCTGACCAGTCACCCTAAAAACAGTATCAAGTCTGTCTGGGTCACCTACATTACACGTTCACATGAAATCCCCTGCCACCATTTCATCTGGCTGGGGCAGGGATACGGAGGCCGGAAGAAGGTCTGACAAAGGACAGAAAGAATACAGAATAGCAGCGTTCACTCGGGAATGTCACAACTAGCATTTCCCACCACTGACCCCACACAGAGGCTGCCAGACTGAACGGCACGTCCTGCAGCTGGTCCCAGCTTGCACTGCACGCTGCCAAGAGGGAGGAATAAAAGCAAACAGCGTCCTGACCCTGCATGTTACTCCATGAGGCCAACAGTCTCTCTATCAATTCTCACTTGACCCTCCTCCATCTCCAACTGAACAGCTCTTACTGCAAAAACCACATGAACGTCTGGCACTGTCCCAGATTCAGAGACTCTACCCGGGTTATGAACTAACTCAGAGCTTTTTAAACAAGTATGTGATTCCACCTCAATGTGAAAAATAGGTATTTCTGGAGCATGCACTTGAGTATCTTTCATAAAAGTACCTGATCCCATCTTTATCGGGATCCTAATTCTAGTACTAACTTCTAAAAATTAAACAATTTTTAACGGATTTTCAAAACAGTCCACTTACAACTACAATTAGTTTAACATGAGATTCGAAAATTGGACTAATTCAGACTTCTATATCCAGATGATCATTCAGGTAGAAAATAAACTAAATCTACTTGTCAACACTTAAAAATACTTTTTACTCAAAGAAGGATTATAAGGAGCATATCAGATTAAAACAAACCATTTGCCTTAGAAAATAGAATAAAACTTTGAATTACTTCGCAAGTAAAGATTTCAATAAAATTTTCCTAAAGTGAATGGACTTCAACTATACCCCAGAATCCCTGAGGCACCTATTTCCTCTTCTTTGCTATTAGCTCTCCAGGAGAGAAATCTGAGAAGTATGCCTTAGGGTACTCTTGAAAACTAGAACTCAAACGATAAATGCTTCCCAGGGCTGATGTCCTCTAAGGTGGTATCGACATCAATAAAGCCACTTCATTACAGAATTTCCTACAAAACCCGTGAGGGGCCTGCTGCTGTCACGGGTGGCCTCTTCAACAGCCATTCCCCTTTTCCTCTTCGGAGCATGCTGACAAACATATTTGGTTGGGTATCCACCTCCTTACACATGACCCACGTACTTTGGAAAACACTGACCCTACCCTAGTCTTAGGAGTGGACATCATTGTCTTAAGCCAGTCAGTTCATTCCAATCACCTGACCACAGTCAGTAGTTTAGAGTACATGTGTCTTGACTGGCCTACCCAGAGATTCAGGTTTACTATGGATTACAAGGGATTCTACTTCCAGATTCAGCTGTCTAGTTGCAGATCCACTAGGGGTTATGAATTCTCTAGAGAGCTGATAACTCGTATCTAGAGGCAAAGCAATTCCTGTGAGAGTTCTGTGAAGGTAGGGCCTATTTCTTATCTCCAGATGTGGTGGGGGTTGGGGTTAGAGATGGATGGCAGGATGGAAGAATAAGGTCCCTGACCTGGAGCTGGTTTACACAGGGGCTGGCTAAGGCCATGTATTTAGCCAGAGTTCAAATGTCTGAGCCAAGGGTCCTTCCATTCACTGGTCCCTGTATCAACCATGGCTTCTAAACATGTGTCCACATGATGAATCAGCATGGACTATCACCCACTTTCATGGAAAAAAACAAAGCTATGAGAACTACTAAAGAGATTAAAAAAAAAAAAACAAAACAAAACTGCACCTTCATCTTCTGGGAAAGAATTTAAAAACAAAGTGAAGTACCAGATAATAAAAGACTGCATGTCACATTAACTAGGCCTTGGGCATCAGGCTAAACAATTTTATAACAACCCATGAACAAAAACAAAGCAGGAATATTATCAGAATAGGGCCAGAAACAGATTTCCCACGGGTGCTATACATGATATGTGGAATTGCAGAGGTGGTAATCAAATTTACTGTATAGTATTTTTTTTTAATTATAAAAACAATACATGCTTGACTAACAAGTCTTATAATGCACACACCTAAAGAGTTATCTTTCCCTGTGCCCACCTCCCATCCCATCCTACTATAGTACCCAAAATTAGCATGCCTCTCTATATGCAAATACAGACATCCATAAACTCCCCATACTACACACATTATTCTATAACCTGCTTTTTTTTTTTTGCTTAAAATAGAGAATGCCCAACCCTCTAATATGATATGTGTTTAAAGTTACAAAATGAAGGCATACATTTCACAGATAGCCCTAAAACATCATAGAAACATTAACTGATATGAATAACTGGAAGCAGAAAGCAATTTTCTTCTTTTGTTTTATACCAGAAAGAGCATTGCTAAAATAGTTAGAAAATAAAATTATTTTTTTAGGGCTGAAACTCAGACATTTTGTCTGCTAAAGACTCATGAATGTTAACACTTGGCATTGTGTTAAAAGGGGGATTGTTTTATTTTTAGTGGGCACAACAAATCAGGTATTTGAATGCAGGTAATGTTCTACTCGCCATCCTATTTTCAATTCTTCTAAAAGTGAATTGTGCTTCTTAGAGTCAAAAAGAAAAACGATCAGCAGCGTTAGTTACGATAAAATTGATTCCGCCTATCTCCATCTCAGAGACCAATGTTTAAAGCCTGTCTTTTATTTGTTATCAGACCATACTTTCAATTAAAGCTGCAGAACCGTAAGGTTTTCCCACCTGAAAGCTGAACTGCTGTACTTGGAGGGAAGGTGACACCAGGCCTCACTTTCTAACCAAACAAGACCTCTTCCCCACTCCACAGCACATTTCATACCTTTTCCATTTGCATCAGCATTGTGCATAACTACATATCTGAACTTAGTTTCTTACTAAATTATCAAATTAATGTCCCAAAAGCAGTATCCACATATCTCACGTTTCTGTCAACCTCCTCCACCTCCAAAAATACAAATCAAGAAAGACGGAAACTTCAATTCCCAGATGGTGGCTACTATTTTATTAAGAAATTATCATAAGTTATTTTTGAGACATGACTGGCTATCTGAAAAGGAAAGCTACATGGAACATAAACTAATATGGCTTTGCATATAATTTTTAAAAATCTATTAGTTCCACAAAAGTTATAATTGATCCTACTTGTATTAGTTAAGACTTCTCCTTTTATTTATATTTCTTCCTACTGTTCCCATATTAATAGATAAATATGAAACATATCCCAATAATCTCATTCCTCTCCAGATACAAATATACCACAAAAAGGTGGGGTGGGGGAAAGAACTCAGAAGCAAGGCAGAATCTATTAAAACTACATACAGTCATCTAATCCATCCTGTTTCCTTCTCAGCTGCTGGTACAAAGAACCAATGACCCATTTCTTTGGTTTAGTTAACAATACATCTGTACCTGAACAGGTGCAAATTTCTGTGCTTTAGGCAAATTCCTGAAAAACTGTATATAAACGTATTTTTTATTCATTTTAAATATATTTAAGGAACCTGATAAAATAATACTGAAATCCTTTGTAAAGTAAAATTTCTCCTATTATGGTATATAGTTATATATTTTTCATGTTTGTATACTCATATAACATACTTTCATGAGTATAGCAAGACATGACTATTCCCAAATTTCTAGGACCAAACATATACTTTTATCTGGTAATCTGCTCCTGTCTCTACCAACTACAAATGTAAAGAAGCTTCACATCTTTTTTGAGAGTTCACTGCCTTGCATTTTAATGAGTACCTTCTTGAAGTTTACATTGTTAATCTTATGAAGGCATCCAAGAGGAAGCCTATGGATTTCAAAACTCCACCTGGATATATGTTCCTCAGAAGTCAGGAATTCAGTATTCTTCTACTTGCTTTAGAACACCGCCAACATCACTTGCAATAATCTGCACTCTATAAACACCATATGGAAAGTAGACTCACTTCACTCTAATCGAGATTACTCATGTGCCAAATGAGCAAACACGAAACTCTTTCTGAGGGTATAAACAAATACCTCTGGACTCTGAGAAACAAATAGAAAAAAAGAGAGAAGAGTTTGAGGAATAGAAGCCAGCTCACTGCCACAAAATACATGGTCTAAACCCCACAGATGACCATTATTGTATACTCACATATATTTCATTATGGTCAAAGCGCTTCTTGAGGTTATTGATGAAGGTCTCCTCATTGAGAGGTTCTAAAAGAACCATATCTCCAACTCCAATCATATTGTCCAGAAGTGATGTTTTCACCTCCATTTTGGCCATAGTCTCCAGCTGTAGGAAAGAGGAGAAAAGGGTCAATTGAAATGACCAAAATTACTTCAGATAGATTCTTAGCGCTGCTGGAGAAATGAAATACTGGTAGTTCCAAATGGCCCTCACCTGCATCACAAATGTCATAACCTCCCCACCCTACAATCTATGTCCAAAGCCTCCCAAGTAGCTACAGTGCTGCTACACTGCTAAAAGTCCCAATTGCCAACCTACTGCCACAAATGAGCCTCCTTCCCAGTCCACCACCCCAGGCAAAGTCCATTTACATAAAGAACCACTAGGAAGCCAGAGTCTGTTCTCTTCTATAGAACATCCCCTCTCCCCAGTCAGAAGCTGCAAAACTCTAGCAAGAGAACCCAACCTAGCCCTTTCCAACAGCCCTTGCATATCACTATCAGACTTGAACCTATAAAACCTGCTTCCCCTAAGATGACATCCCCAGTATTCCATGATGACATTCATAATGCATTTTCCCAGGAAATAATGTTTAAAAAGGGATGCTAACTTTTACTGAGTACTTGCCATGTATGAGACACTGTAACTAAAACTTTATATGCATTAATTTAATTCTCACAATAACTCTATAAGGTAGGTACTGTTATCATCACCCTCATTTTAAGATAAGGAAGCCCAGAGAGATTAAGAAATTTTGTTTATGGCTACTTAAGAGTGTGCTACATTTTGTTTTAAAGAACTCAATCACCACTTATAACACTGCATCTATGGGGGAAATTTCATTCGGGCGTCAACACCAACATAAAGAAAAGTACACAACCCACTAGTAAATCAGAGGCTCCCTACCTAATGTAACCTGCCAAGAGTGACCTCAATGTTCTTAATTCTCATTCCAATAGACATACCACTGAAATAGCCAAATCAAATTAATAACATGAAAGAAATACTCACGTATATTCATACCGCCAATAATGAGGAAAATACACATTTAATTCTTTTCTTTAAGGAGTCACCCAGGCATACTATATCTTATAGAGGTTGATCTTCCTTAAAACTTAACAATTTATTACTGGTCAGGGAGCTACCCACATACCAAAAAAGCAAAAAAAAAAAAAAAAAAAACTTAACAATTTAAATAAATGCCCTCCTATTGTAGTCTAGAATATTCAGTAGGTCTCTGAGAGACAATAAAAGCTACATTTAGTTGGAATGGGAAAGGCTGGGAATTATGTGATTTTTATTACTAATTGTTAATGATTTATGAATTCACAAACACATACTTTATTTCTGACCCTATTATGAAAAAACTTTTTAAGTAGGCACTGAAAAGTCAAAAAAGAGAGACCAAGAAAATGCAGAGAAGGTCTTCCATTAAAAAAAAAAAAAAAAGGATTTAATATTCAAAAGAAGAAAAACAGTTACTTTTCTTGTAATATAAAGTTTCTTTCTTTTTCTTTTATTTTTAGTTTCATGCCAACTACACCTGAAATAAATGGCCCCAGGTTTTGCTACAACACAACAATAGCAGCACTAAGAATGGCTTCATGCACTTCAAACTAGGCCATACTCTGTTTTAAAACAAGATAGGTGGGCTGGGGGCACCAGCCATTCTCTAGAGATGCAGCAGAAGCCAGAGAGACAGCTGGTCTCAGGCCAAGTCCATGGAAAGACTTGCACAGGAATAGGAACCTGAGTGCCCAACCTTTGTCACAATAAATTAACATTTAAATCAAATTTCAAGTTCTCAGACTCCTGAAATGCCAAAAGCACTCTAGTTGCGATTCATTACATATAATTTGGCAGATGAGGGAAGAAGGCTTAGGGATTAAGGGGGAAGTCAACCTGAGATGGGGTTCAAAAACAACCACCTTCAACCAGCAATTTAAATTAAGCAAAGAGGCTAAATGGGAACTCTTTGCCCTGGGGTGGATTACTGTTTGTAGTCTATTTAAGGAAACAGCAACAGAAAGACAACAGTTCACTGCAGGTAACAATAATTAAGCAGCCCATCTTTCCCTGTCATTAAAACTGCTTCACCATCTTTTCAAACACAAATTTCAAGGAAAGTGTGTATGGGTTCTAATTTTTACACTTCTATCTCAACTCTGCAAGCCTAAGGGGTCGGGGGTAGCGGGGGAGAACACAAACTCTGAGTTGTAAGCGACTGGTAAAAGAGAAAAATTCTGAAAACACAACTTTTGCAAAGGTAAAACCAACTGAAAAGGTGACACTGGCATTCATTTAGTCATTCAAGCACAGTTCTGTTTCCTTGTGTTTGTCCTTTGGGCATCTAAGGGGAGGAAACAGTGGCACCCTCGTTCCTTTTCCTGGTAAAAAGGGCACACTGAGAAAATGGTGTGAAGCACCTCCCTACCTTCCTACAAACGTACCGATTTCCCTTTTGTTGACTACCATTCCCAGCCTGGGTTTGGTTCACTTTGACGTCTCAATGAAATCAGTTGGTTTATGTGCCCCAGCAAAAACAAACTGATTTGTTTTGTTTTTCTCTGAAAGAGCAATGCTTACCATAACAGATGTCAGAATCAGTAGCTATCTCAAGATTTCCATAAACTATCAGAATTCACATGGGAAAATGAAATAAGAACACATGCAGAGTACTG
The DNA here is from genome assembly GCA_004026885.1 of Lyroderma lyra. Taxonomy (NCBI): domain Eukaryota; kingdom Metazoa; phylum Chordata; class Mammalia; order Chiroptera; family Megadermatidae; genus Lyroderma; species Lyroderma lyra. The sequence goes on along the minus strand of PVJL010005210.1, from coordinate 83,821 downwards.
AGGATACTGTACTCTCTGTCTGACACGTGGATGTCTACCTTCACCCTTCCTAAGACCCCCATGGGAATCTAGGTTGTCCTAGGGCAGCCAATTTTACCCCTCGTTCCAGGAACATAGCACGTGATCTCCACTAAAGCAAGCAACACGTTGCCATCTCCCAGCCACTGTAACTGATTCAGAGCTGGTCACATAATGCAGCTTGAGACTTGGTACATTAGGACAAAGGTTCTACCTACCTCTGTATGACATGATTTACAGACAAGATACTTGGAACTGCTGTGGCCAGGTCTGTTTTCACAAGGGGGCCAGTCTAAGGAGGAAGACAACACATGGAGGAGAGCAGGACAAGAAAATATCCAAGAAGAAAATTCCTCCTGGAGCCCTGATGACATCACAAACCTCTGGATCAAACCGTACTTGGAGCCCACCCCACGGCTCTCAAGTTTCCAGTCAAGGAAACCAATGAATTCACCTATTATTTAAACTGTTTTGAGTTGGACTGTGTGTTATTTGCAACAGGAAGCATCTTCCCTAATAATAGATGCTGATACAAGGAAGTGGAGTATCATAAGTAACATGCTAAAGAGCATGGGCTGGCTGACCCAAAGCCACAGAGTGGAAGGCATGAGGACCTACTATCTTAGACTGGCAAGATGGTTATTTTTGATACTTACTAATAAAACAGCTGATTAAACCATGGCCTGTTGTGTTTTAAGACTTGAATCTTATGTCTGCAAATTCAAAGATTTCAAGAAAAATTCAGATTCCAGAATATGTGTTGGATCAGTAAGAAAAAGACAAGGATGCTGTGAAACTGGCCTGTCTGAATTCCAGAGAGGAGAAGACACAGCACTGTGAGGAGTTCAGAAGAAGGTGGGAGATGTGACCTATTCCAAGCACCAACTGTTTTGTCTCTATGGTCTGAGAAAGGGATAGTGCTGCTAGCAACCATGAAGGTGTAGCACAGAAGAGAGGTATCATTTATTCCTATGCTTCTTAACTGTTCCCAGGCAGAGTCTATTAATCAGGAGCTAGGACACCCTGCAGCAGAGCACCAAGGTTAGGTCCAATTGCCAGGAGACAAGCTCTCAGACTGTTGTAGGTTCAAAACCTTGGGAGTTAGCAGTGGTTCAGTTTTGGTTACTAGTCCACAGAAGCAAATAAACCTTAAAAGCCAACATTTTTAAAGGATCTAGAATGCCAAAGAAGTCTGGCTGACAGTGAGTGACTTACAACTGCTTGATCCTTAAGACAATCGATCCCAAGGCCTCCAACTCACAAGAACAACAACAAAAAACTGCTAAAAAATGCGGCCCCTGACAAAGCCATCTTCTCTGATGCTCATCTTAGATGTGGCCACAAAACACAATGAACAACGGAGTTCTTCTCGAAGAACAGAACCTCTGAAGAAGGGGTGGTTTTCAGCCATACAGGGAGAGTTACATTCAGTTGGTGGGGGCATTTTATTTTTGTAAGCTTAACTACAGTAAGAAAGGTTTATGTGAATAGTGGGCAGCCAAAGGGGAAAGCCATAATAGACATTTCTTTTTTTTTTTAAGGGGACATTATCTAGTATACAGTCCTGTTCCTAATCTCACTTTTAAGGATTCCCCAGTTACCTTGTTATAACAAGTAATCTAATGAGAAGTAATGCCCAACTCCCATTACAGGATGCAAAGGAGACAGATATGCTCTCTCAGCCAATCACAACCTCCTGGGACTTGGGGTCCTGGGTGAAAATGAAAGCTGGTGTTGATGGCTGGAGGTTGCAATCATCAGTCCCCGCAGCAGCAAGAAGACCAGGGGGTTCCTGCAGCACAGCTTCTGCTGCCCAGCCCTCCAGCCTTTCCTTGGTTCCTGCCTGTTTTCCAAGCCTGTATCCTTCCTGGTCTTCCAACCTCTCTGCAATTCTGTGAGTCTTACACCATCCCTGCACTGCAAGCAACCAAGATCTCTAACTGACATGAACGCTAAGTACAGTGCCCAACATATAGTATTACACCACTGTTAGATCTTCATTATGTAAAACCTAACCTCTCTCCTAACCTTGGAAAGCATTACAAAATACTGGGGGAGACTGAAGAGGAACCACAGTGGAGCCTAGAAGCAAGGTCTCTTTATCTCTGGGTGCTGATTTAGTCCAGCCACCGACCCACCAAATGATGCCAGGTGACTCTATGGCTGCCTCAGCTCTTTCCACCTAAAAACAAACAAACAAAAAACACCCAAAATATATGACTGCAACCATTCTTTCTTCCACCCACTCTTATCTCAAAAACTTCCAAAATTACTACGTATATTTCAATGTACCCCAAATCATTCACTCACGTCTTTTGCAGTGTAAAAATATCATTTAAATACTGAAAGCATCATTTCAAACATTCCTTGAAATGCAAAAGAAAATGCAGCATAAACATCCTATATACTATCTTAAAATGGCCATCTGTAACCTAACATTTAAATATAAGTAGTCTACGACACTCACCAAACTTAACTTATAAGCCACCTACCACGTTAACGTCATCTGTGCTCAGGAAATGTCAAGACCAACATTCCCCAAGCCAACAGCCCCTCCCAGACGCTCATCCATATGAAGTACATGGTCATTCTACTATTTGAAAGCAAAACAGCAACAATGAAAAGCTATTCCAAATTAATTACTAATTTAATAAGAACTAATAAGAGATGTGGGTTAATCTGCAATGGAGTATCTGGAGGTCTCCCATGTAACTCAAAGTTCTCAAGAGTACCACAGATGAGAACAAATGTGTATCTTTAAGTTGAAACAGTTTTACTGTAGAATATGAAAGAACACTCACAAATCAGAGCTGACGTTGCAATGAATGCAAGGCTTAATCTTAAATTGTTTTAATATAAAATTTAAACCCAATTTTAAATTTGAAGTAACTTTTAAAGCAAAGCCATAAAAGCCACTCTTGTAGGAAACCTTAATGAAAGCAGATTATCGATCTGGTTTGGTAATTGTAAATGAGGATGTTTACACGTCTATTGTAAGGTCATCAGATTAGCACTACACATCAGAGGCAGAACTTCCAGGGAGTCTTCTCAGCATACTAACAATTGTTCTTATCTGACTCCAGCTCCACTCACTCACCTGCTTGTATGGTGGTCCCGTATGCATGACAGCCCCTATTCTACAGAAGCAGCTCTCTGGCGTCAGGAGTCACACCTTATTCATCTTTATTTCCCCAATGGTATAGTGCACTTTCTCTTGCACATGGTAGCCATTCAGAGAAATACAGAGGGAAAACAAATATACAAATTTAAGAATGACAAGTGAGTCATTCAATAATGCACATTCTCACAGATGCCACAGGTAGGTGGGTGGGTGGGTTGGTTCCTTCCCAACCAGAAGGCAAAATAATGACGGCAGCTTCAAGCCACTTGGATTCATTCCTCTAAAAACATATTATCAACAAAGGACAGGAAACAGAATTGAGCTATTTGGCTTTTAAGAATGCTTTTAAGAATAACATCAGAAATGCACTTAAGTAAGAAAATGGGCCTAATGTGACAAGATTTCATGAACAAAATAAATCTCAGCAAATCATGATGGCAAAACAAAGGCAAAAGAGGGGCCAAGTCTACAGGACGAGGTTCAGTCCCTAATATAATGAGCTAAGTGACTGAGAAAATCTGGAATTTCCTTCCTAGATCTTTTTAAATAGCAATCTCATCTGGGAGAGCAGTTAGATTCAATTTCTGTTCAATTCAGTTCAACCACCATTTACAATGAGCCCTCTTGGTCCCTGGTATTACATTAAGTGCTAGAGAAACACTGAATAACCATTGTATTAATACTTCCCCCTCCCCAGTCCATCCCCCCAGGGCTCACAAGCCACTGAGATCAAGAAAAGAAAATGAGCATTTTTGGAAACTTCAAATGATCTTTTTTAATGATGAAAAGCAACACATGTTCACTACAGGAGGAAAAAAATCAGAAAATGTAGATGAATAAAAAGAATGTAAGCCAAATTAAACACACTCATGCTTTAGTCTACATTCTTTGGAATTCATTAGAATCCTTATGACTGATTTTTATTAATCAATGAACTGGCCATCATTTCTGGTTTTATAAATATTAATGTATATATTTCTGCCTCAAAGGTAGGAATGTGAAATAGTTCCATAGGAGCTGTGAAAATGTGGTCTCACCAATAATATTCCCAACACTTTTAAATTCAGCCAAATTGCATGGCCATCTGCCCCTTTATTCCTTCTACTGTATCCCCTCCCCCAAATTAGCAACCTGCCCACCAATCATCTCTACAAGGCTGTCTCTAATATCTGAATGCATGTCCAAAACTTACATCATCTAGCATCCCACACCAAAATACAAACAAACAAAAAAACCAAAAAGTTAAAATTAAATAAAATAAAAAACCTTCTCATTCCCTCTAAATTCCAGTCACAACTAACCCAGGTTCTCATCCTTGGCCTCTCCATCCAGGTGCCTCTCACTTCCTCCCTCCATTACCAAGTTTTCTCATTGATTGAATCACCTTAATCACTCCCACCTCATCCCTTCCCCTCTGTTCACACAGTGACTGCCCTAGCTCAGCCTTCATCATTTCTCACCTGAAGGGTAACAGCCTTCAGAGCGGTCTCTCTGCCTTGTCTGGCCAGGACAGCCTCTGCCAGCCATCTCCCTCTTTATCCATGGACCAAACTACCCAAGCTGCCTTTCTAAATCACAATCTGATCAGGTAAGTCCTGTTTAAATTCTTCAATAACTCTCCAGTGTCTTTAAGCCAATATTCAAATTCCTTAGCAATCCTCAAAAAAGAAAAATAAATAAATAAATAAATAACAGGAAAGGAAAGGAAAGGAAAAGAAACAGAATTGCCATTATGACCCAGCAACTCTACTTCTGGGTATGAAAGCAAGGATTCAAACAGCTACTTGCACCCATGTTCAAAGCAGCATTGTTCACAATAGTCAAAAGGTGGAAGCAACTGAAGAATCCAACAACCGATGAACCGATAAACTAAATGTGATACATACAATGGCAGACAATTAATTTCGTGAACTCATCCTAGAAAAAGTGCTACGTACCTCATTGCTGATTATCACTACGGTCACCTTTGAAGTACTCCCCTTGGGAAGCTGTGCACCGATGCCAGTGCCCAATCCACCCTTCAAAGCAGTTTTGGAACTCTTTTGCTAGAATGGCCATCAGAGCTGTCGTTGAACCTAAAAATCTCAGAATTAAGTTCCCGAACTTGCCGCCACGTGCTTACACTGGCAGCACTGTACAAACAACTCGGAAAGGTGTCAACATTTTTTGCACAGTGTAGCACTTTTTCAAGGATGAGTTCATGAAATTAATTGTCTGACCTCGTATACACAATGGAATATCATCCAGCCTTAAAAACAAAGGCAATTCTGTCATATGCTATTAACACAGATGACACTTGAGGACAATAGGCTAACTAAAATAAACCAGTCACAAGGGCAAATACTGTATCACCCCACTTACGTGAGGTACTAGAGTAATCAAATCCATAAAGACATGCAGTAGAATAGTGGTTATCAGGGGCTGAAGGAAAAGGAAACAGGAAGTCACTTAATGGGTACAGAGTTTCACTTCGGGAAGATGAAAAGGTGCAGGAGAGGGATGGTGGTGATGATCGCACACTAATGTAAATGTACTTAATGCCATTTAAGTGTACATTTAAAAAGGTTAAAATGAATGTTAGGTTAAATATACTTTACCACAATAAAAAAATTCCTTATCAGAGATCTCCTGACTCTGCAACCTGACTGTAGCCTTCCTCCTCAGTCTCACCTCTCCCTGGCAAAGCTCCCCCACCCTAAGGCACACCTCACATGGCACACCAATGTGCCAAGGCCTCCAACAGCTCCTTCAGCCAGGCCACAGCTGCCTGGGCTGTGGGTATATACCGACCACGCAATACCTGCTTACAAGAATCTGAAATTGGGACACAAGAGACTACATTCACATGGCTGTGTGCGCTGGACCAGGAAGTTCACGTGCATCTAGGGGACAGGGTGTATCATTCAGGAGCTTTGCGGGGCTCCTGGAGAGGAAGCCAGTCTGAGGAGAGAAATGAAGCACATGGAGGGGGAAGGAGAGATGACAAATCTCACGGGGCAGACAGAAAAGCTGTGTTAGATCTTGAGAGGGGTTCTAGTTATAGGCTGAACTTCTTATCCTAACTAAATCCCTTGACATAAACCAGTGTAAGTAGCCACCCCTCACAGGCAGCATGCTCTGAGCAAGCCAGTATACCTCCAACACACCTGTTAGTGTGCTTCTCTCCTCCCCACCCTGGTGAAGGCTTGGGTCCTCCATGTGTAAAGACCCACTGCCTGGCACAGAGGACTCTGGTGTGGACAGCAAATGAATAGAGGCACAGCAGAAAGAGACAGCCCACTCTTCCTTTCAGGACTGTTTCCATCATCTCCACCCTTCCCAGCCAGGTTACAACTGGCAAAAAATAATTAGAAAGCCACTTAGATCAGTGGCTTCCCTGGACCGCACTGGAAGAACTGTCTTCAACCACACATAAAATACACTAACACTAACAACAGCTGATAAGCTTAACAAAAAAAAGTCCCAAAAAGATCTCATAATGTTTTAAGAATGTGTATTGGGCCACAGTCAAAGCCATCATGGGCCATATGTTAGACATGCCTGCCATAGATGATAAACCAAGAACTTAAAAGATCAGGAAAGAGTCAGAGTAGAAATCAAAGGGCAAGAAAGACACTTTCTCAGTATTTATCAACCTAAAGGGCAAGTGGAATGAGAACTGTATTTTTTAGGACAACTTACTCAAGTAGCATAATTTTCCAAGGAGATGGGGCTGGTGGGCCACAAGGAACCCTATGGGGTGCTTTGCAGGGCTCCCCAGAGCTCATATATAAGAAGTGAACCCTGCCATGCATTTGTGAAAAGGGTCAGGAGGTGCTGATTTCCATTCCCAACAACACACGTCCTTAGAGAAACTTATTCATGGCACTCACTTCACAAAGTATAGTCATATGATTTTCCAATCCTTTATTCCACAATTAAAGCTACTACAAGGTGAGTGTTTCCTCCCTTTCTCTAAAGCTTCTGGTGAAGAGTATTTAATGGACTGCTGGTAGAATGGCTTTTGTTAGAATCTTGGATTAGGGGGGAAATTGACCCAACTACTGGGCAATTCCCATACAGTAAGTTGTTGCCTTGTGTTCAAACTCTGGATAATACACAGGAATGATTAAATGGAATAGATGTGAACGGGGAGTGACAAACAGTTAAAAGCAAATGGAAGCTCATAAACCATAAAGCAGACTCTAATCTTAAAAAGCTGTGTCAATAGAAAGGGCAATTAATTCAACATTCTGGTGATCCCCCAAAGGGTCTCTGCACAGTCAGAGGGGCCAGGAACCACCAGGGGTCAACATCAGGGTTTGTTTCAGTCCGGGTATGGAAAGTCTGGCCCATTAACCAGGAGCTAAACTGCCTTTATTCCTAGGCACAGGCCAGTTATTAAGGATTTAAAAGACAGCATTTACTTCATAAAGTGACAGGTTTAAAAAAAAAAGTCTTGCCAAGTGTAGAAATGACAAATGCATTATCTAGGCTAATTAGAAGGATTTTTGAGTCAAAAATAACAGTGGCTGCTATGACAACACTGAAGGTTTTGGATTACAAGTTGCAAATTATGCTTTCTGGTGTATGAGCAAAATGTCTTAGAAACCCAGGCAAAACCTTCTTTTAATAGAAAGAGAAATGGACTCAGAGGTGTTGCACATCTGGTTTCTGGGAGAGCCATGGCAAGGAGGAAGCTTTAGAGACTAGACTGAGAGTGGTTTTTCACACCTAGTATACTATGCACACCCTTCAATCTAATTCCTAAGTCTCTCAACTCTTCACAATACCCCACAGTTTTTTGGTTTTTTTTTTTAACAAGAAGCTTTACTTCTCATTGGGAAAGGGCAACTTTCTACAAAAGTTTTCTAGCAAGAGTTTACCACAATTGAGAATTCTCTTTGATCTGTCTCAGCACAGGCTTTGGATCATAGACCCAGGCTTGAATCCAAGAGAATTCATCTCTGGAACTAGAATTTCTGATCTAAGAACTCAGGGATGACAACATCCATTCCATTATCAGGATGATCATGCAGGCTTGACTGAGAGGGCAAAGCCCCTAACTAACAGAAGCTTCTCACTGGATGCTACATCTATGATCCTGAAGAGCTCCCCGCCTCCTCTTGTGTTGCCTTTGGCAGGTGTGTCCAGGTAGATAACCTAGAGAGTTGCTTCACTTGCAACAGACGTTGCACAGGGTTCAATACCCTGAAGGGAAATGCAGCCAACATCACTGTCTCCGTCACTTCCTGGAGCAAGCTCTACAGAGTCATGGCTGGAACAACTGCCCAAGTGCAGAGCAACTTCAGACTGTGACACTCACCCCCAGGACTGGGTCTGAAAGCCACCCTCAGCCATCCTTCTACCTCCCTCCAACCCACAACCGGCTTGGCACCCTTCACCAACTAAACTCCTGGAAGGTGTAGAGGATGAACAGCAAGCAATCCTACTTTAGGAGGAACCTACAATCACGCTATCCTACTCATACTGGATATTAGGAGAATTAATGAGCTAACGTCTGAAAAGGCCTAGGAGTTCCTAAGGGGGACAAAGTGGCCCAAAACTATAAACCACAGTTATAGCCAGAAACACAAACTCAGCTGTTAACTGGGATATGGAACGTGCTAATTATAACCTATAGACTTCTTGATTTGTTCCCTCAAGGCAGATAAAAAAAAAAATTCCATGAAGTCGAATGTGTTTAGATTGGCAAACCCAAGACCCTGGAACCCCTAGCTGAACATAAAACCACTCAAATATAACTGGCACACACGACAGCTCTGACTGTTCCTGGCTGGTGCACAGATACCAAACTTGACCAGCAATCATTAAACTGAATAGAGCCACCAGGGGAAAACCAGCTCCCCTTTCAAATGAATTGACTTGTGAATCAGAGGGTCCCAGTCTCTTGTCACATGCCAATGACCTCACTGAAGTTCTCCTGTCCCTTGGCCCCCTTTCCCCTGCTTACACCACCTGTAGCATCATTCTTTTTGTTCTCTTTATGCCTGATCAGACCATTCAATCACTCAAGGTACTCCCTTATAATTAATTACAAGTACAATAATTTGCACTTGGTAGGCATTCACAAAGTACCCGTCAGTTTTGGGGGCCCCTATGGATTGGTGTTTGAAGACAACTGGCTGAACAAAGATGCTCACGTAAAAGGCCTGGGGTACACCAGAGCAGAACTACCTTCTTTTAAAAAGGCACCTTTCCAGCATTCAGCCTCTTTTCAGTGATTGGAGGGAAATGTATTGAATTTAGTGTACTCTTTTGTCCTTTGGGGTAAGGAAGCAAGCTGTGCCTCAGGGAAACATCAATGGTTCCAGTCTGCAACCAACCATAGAGGTTCAAATGACTACCGCAGTGGCTCCAGAAAAAGAAAAAAAAAAAAAACCTGAAGATCCAAGTTGCGTACTCACCTGTGCAGCTAGCTCATAGTGAGACCTTGGGCACACTAATAATTCTGAGCTTCAGCTTCCCCACAAAAGGGTTAAATAAATCATCTCGTAAGATCCTGTCCCAGCTTCCATCATATTGATTCACCAAAAAAAGCTCAACTCTGGAAAGACTGAGTTCGTTCATTCTGGAGTGTGAGCATGCATCCTGAGTCTGGTTGTAAAGAATGTTAAAAACCAAAAATGCCAGCCCACAAGTATCTTTTCTCAATGACATTTACTCAGAGGTGAAGGAAAACAGCTCTGTTTATGCTGATTTCACCAGGAAAAAAAAAATGTATTAAGGGTCTCACCATACAAAGCAGAGACAGAAATGCACAGAATCAACAGGATGATCGTAAGTAAAAGCATTGAGGCACGTGTGAATGTGTTTTCTGTGTGTTTACAACTACATGGTCAGCTGCAAATGGCACTGGCTTATTTCGACAAATCCAGAAAGCAAAGAGCAATCTGAAATTACAAATTTAAAAACCCATATAGTAAAAGATGAGAAAAACATGCATTACTCAACAATGCATCTTCAGTAATGCCTTTGTAGTTGTGGTTAAGAAAAACTTTTTTAGAATAATAAAAATTCAGAAGCTTCCTTAAGCAGTTATTCACTAAAATAAGGTCTAATACACTGTGTAATCAGAGAGACATGTGCATACATTTACATTAGGATTTTATGAATGTGTATTAGTTGAAAATTGATCAAACAAAAATAGCTAAGATGTTCCAAAACAAGATACTGATAATGTAAATTGAGAAGGCAAAACTCGTTTGTCATTTTAAAAGAATTTTTAAAGAAAATAGATAAAACACAGTGGGTTACTTCACTGGAGCTGAATAAATCATATTAGAATTTGAAAGTATTTTCTGGTTCAATTTTTCTAATATTGGAAGCATTACTGAATTTAAAAACAAATGCACCATATCTTATGTAAAATATATTATATATCTCTAAATATAGTCTAAAGTATTTATGAAGAACTAAAATATATGCTATACAGCAAATCACCTATAAGGCATAGCAAAGGTAAATAATCCTTTTAAGTCACAAATTAAAATGTTTACAAAAATTTGTTCACTTAATTTAAATAGAAGTTCTATTAATTTCCAAAAGTATTTCATATATTTATATAATGATACTACATACAAATGCTTCCCCACATGCACACACTTTCTTTTCCCTTGAATATAGTACGCAACCTGTAAAGCTATACAAAAATCAATTTTTAAAGTTAATCAGTTTGACCATGCATACAACCATACAATAAATTTCCCAAGGGAAGTTTTGGTAAGAAATAAAATATTTACTAGTGAACTACAGTGTATGTGCCTTATTAAGAAAAGTTAATTCTACAAATAGGTTATCAAAAACAAAAAGGTTTTCAAAATACCACAATATCACATTGTAAATCATCAAATTAAAAGACATAAAAACTTAAAATTTACAATCCACCCTTAAAAGCATGTCTCTAAATAGGTAGGTAGGTAGGTAGGTAGGCAGGTAGGTAGGCAGAGATAGAGATATAAAAACTACAGAGTTCTTTAAAATGACCGAATTATATATAAAGCCTCCTAGTTTAGAAATTAAAACTGCTAACCAACTTTTCTTCTCCATTGTTTTTTCCACTGATTTAACTAGCACTTTAGAATTCAGTTCATATGAAAGAGACAAACATTCATTGTGACAGGGAGAACACACAAAGTACAACAAATATTTTGCACACAGATAAGAAGGGGAAAGTAGGTCAACATCCTGTGGCTAGGAAGAAGAGGACTCAGCTTCCACAGGACTGTATTATACGACTAACCATGCATTCTCCTCCATTCACTGCCTACTGCTCTGACCTGTGTGCCTGGTATATACAGAGGCACCCAGAAAAGAGAATGAGAGACACATTTACTGTTTTCCAGGCATTAGCAAGCTAGCTGGGGAAAGAAAATACTTAAGAGCAATATAACTAATAAAGCCAGTGCTCACAAATGGCAGATGATTCATCTCAAACAGAGGAATATAGAGACACTGATGTTTATGTTGAAAGGTGAAACTATTATGATACAGGAAAATCAGACAAGGATGGCCACAGAAGTGAAAATTGTCCTTGACTTTTTGAGGATAAATGGGAGGGTGTGGTTAAGCAGAAAAGAACTTCAGAGCAAGAAGTACAAAATATATTCAGAAGATAGTGATTATGCAGAGTGGCAGAGGGCAGCTGGCCCCGTGGGCCATGAAGCTGGTAGAAAAGGTAAGTTGAGGCAAGACTGAAAGTGCAAGCTAAGGAGCCTACAGCTGTGAGAGCGGAGGGAGAGGAGAGGAAGCAGTACACAACCTACCTCCCATGTCTATGCCACAGTCATTACCGATGCCAGTGCGTTCAGAGAGCAACAAGGGTGATCGAGAGTCACCGGTGAGGGTCCGATGGAAAATGAAATTAAGGACAACTATTACAGATGATGGGGAGTCATAAAAGCATTTTGTGCAGGGATAAAGACAACAAAAAATTTAAAGGAGGTTTAATCAGAGGATGGTCTGAATTAGTGAAGTGACCAGAAAGAGAGGGGCAGACTGTTCTGTATGGGTGTTTGGTGTGTGCACTGCATAAAAGTTGGCCGACCAAGGGGGGAAATGGGGACTGACATAAAACTGAGCTCCAATGGGATTGTGTTTGCCTAAAGGAGCCTTTTTTCTAACTGCATAAAGACACCAGCTAGCAGCAGAGAATCCACTGGGGGCATAATCTAGTAGTTCAGGAAGAACAGCTAGGGCAGAACTAATTCAAATGAAACAAACGGTAAGTATGAGAGATATAACAGATAAATCTATCATAAAAGGTGGGAAATTAACTTGATGGAGAGTGCAAGAGAGACAGGAGGGTTTAAGAAAACTAAAGCAGAGACTCTCTCATCCAAATCCGTAAGGACTGACAGTTTGGCTAGATGGTTTTTCAAAAAGCCAGTTAAAGTTGGAAGACATAAAAAAAAAAAAAAATGATACACACCTCACATATTATTTTAAATTAAATCCTATAAACATACATATATTTGCCAATCTTGGTGTAGTGCTGAGACCTTTTACTTTGAGTATAAGTCCATGGACTGTAGTACCCAGTGGTCTTTCTTGTACAAACCGTCTTCATGGCATCATCCTCCAGGTCCAACTTATTTAAACAACGGTGTGGGGGCAAAGACACCTGGGAAGCAATGCGGAGCAGACTGCATTACTCTTGACAAATGCGGGATATACCTCTCCCCCAGAAGATTACACAGCCTTGCCTTGCTGAATTCAAGCACAGGGCCATACAGCCTTCACAGCAGCCCTTCCCTCCAGGGCACGGATCAACAATGTTCCAGGGGAAGCAGTTCCATCACTGTGTCCCAGAGTAAGGATGAGCCCCCACCTGACCTACCATGGATGCCCAGTGTGAGTGTGGACTCTTCCTTTGCGCAACTAAGATTCTCAGGTTTTACATAATCACAGTTTAGCCTACCTATCCTGAATGAATGACAATATTTGTGAGAATACTTTTATTTTATGGTCCCCCAAATCCATTACAGTTTCTCAGCCACTCCTAAATCAGCTCAAATCATTTTTAGAAACTTACCCTTATTAGGTGGTTTCCAAAACATTCAAACGAATTTTTATTGCAACAATTCTTTTTTGCACATATATTTAAAACCATTGCATTAAATATATAAGTACAACTAGCATAAACAGGCTTGTGACCAAACACAGTCTGGATAAGCACCTAAGCTCCACTGCACTGGGAGGAACACAAACTCAGGTGCACACTATAGGGTAGCTCTCTAACTTTGAGCATTTCATGTGTTATGGGTATCAGTTGATACATATTTTACAGGAAAAGAACACCAACTAACCCAGCAAGTCAGGAGGAGACTAAGAGCTTGTACTGTTTTCTAAAGCTGTGAGCCCAGACAATTACAGGAATGAACAGTACTATCATATTACCAGGTTAAAAATCTGGTTGGTTTTTCAAAACTATATCCAACTACCATATTTCTTCTGTCCCAAATGTACAGTCAGAAGTGCTTAAGTCATTTAAGAAAGCACAAAAATAATACTTCAAACCCACAACCAGACATAGCCAAGAGTACAAGGTCACATGCCATTCCAATAACCTGCCTTTTAAAGATAGAAACAAAAAACACATAAGTTACTATTAAAAACTAAATTTGAGTTTCATACTTTAAAATTACATACCTCTTTAAAATTGTCTACAGACATAATGTTCCTCTCAAGGTTGCCCAGCAATCAATATCTGGGTGCTTCTATTTAAGGTAGCCTAGTAGTAAGTAACTCTGTCTATAATTTATGTACTTTCAGAAATCTGATAGTCAACCTTTTCAATAAAAATATGAACTTCTATGTAAACATCATATTGATACAGTTCACAGACTACTGTGAGAAATACCATGTGAATACATACACACCAGAGGCCCCAAAACAACCAACCATAGTTTAAATAGTATGTACTCACAAGTCAACCCTGATCCTTTCACCAACATCATGCGTGAAGATAACCTTAATTAACCCCAACAGAGCTTTAATTCAAAATAACAAACAACAAAAAAACCACATCTGGAGAAAAAAGGCAGTAATAGCATACTCGCCAGAAAAAATCTGCCCCCTGTCTACTGGGATAGCTACCCCCTCAGTCTCATTTAACCAAGGTAGGCTCTTAGAAAGAAACTCAAAACCAAACTCACGGGAGAAAAACACTAATTTGTGAAATATGAGGTGAACTCAAATATAAATTTGACCTAAATCATTGTCCCACTATGTTGTTTGTTTTTTAACTATGAGATGAGGAAACATTTGAGAACAGGGTTATAAAATGGTTTCAATCTTACCATCAAATAAAATTCACTACAGAGTTAACCCGACTCAAACGTTATGCCTGAGAGAATGAACCCTTTGCTACAGGAGACTGAGCTATAGATGAGAAGGCGCTGAAGATAGATAGAAGGGATTCCAGGAACAGAGAAGCTAGCCAAGGCTCAAGCCCTGCAGAACCTGGACACCAGGGGACGAGGAGGAGAAGAGGGCTAAGACTGGAATAGCACAGGTCACCACAGCCAAGGGACAAGAGAGTGACAGGGAGGAGCAAATGATCAACAGTGTGGAGGAGGAGGGAGTACAGGGCAAGGAGGAAGACAAGTAGGCCATCAGAACCCATCCAGTAGGGGCTGAGTTGTGTCCCTCCAAAATTCATTGTGTCCCCCCAAAATTCTTATGTTGAAACCCTAACCCCCCAGTATCGCAGAATGTGATGGCATTTGGAGACAGAGTCATTACAGAAGTGGTTAAGTTAAAATGAGGCCCTCAATCCACTAGGACAAGGACACAGTAAGAAAGTGGGGGAGTTCCCTGATGGTGTAGTGGCTTGGGGCTTCGGCACTGGCACTGTCGGTGCTGCGGCCTGGGTTCGATTCCCGGCCGGGGAGCTGCCCACATACCAAAAAGCAAAAAAGAAAAAAAAAAAAAAAAAAAAAAAAAAAAAAAAGGAAAGTGGCCACCTGCAACCCAAGAAGCAAGGCCTCAGAAGAAAACACACCTGCCAATACCGTGATCTTGGACTTTCAGCCTCCAGACTATGAGAAAATAAACTTCTGTTGTTTAAGCCACCCAGTCTGCAGTACCCTGTTATGGCAGTCCTGGCTGACTAATGTATCATCTACAACCCCTTCTAGCAACTACCCACTTCTGTTTCTTCCTTCACAGCTAAGGTTTCTGACTGAGCTTACCTTTGCTGCCAACGCTCCTAGGCAACCCAGAGTTCTCTTAGCACACGCCATTGAAACAGCCTCAAATAAAATGTCACCTATCACCTGTTCATTGCTTACTGCACCCCTCCTTGAAATTATTTCTTGCCCTGGTTTCCAAGTGGCCATTTCTTCCTGGCTGTCCACTTTGCACCCCCATCACTCCTTATTTTCCTTAGTGGGTTTTCCTTCCTCTCCTTGTCACAAAATTACATTCCCAGAGTTCTATTATCCAGCTTCCCCTATTCTCAGTCCACCCTCTAAGCCAAGCTTTTCCAATCACACTCCAGAGGCCAGGATGGCTTTGGATACAGCCTAACACAAATTTGTGAATTTTCATAAAATGCTATGAGATTTTTTTTTGCAACCTTTTTTTTAGCTCATCAGTTATCATTAGTGTTGGTTTATTTTATGTGTGGCCCAGGACAATTTTTCTTTCAATGTGGCCCACGGAAGCCAAAAATTGGACATCCCTGCTATCCACAGCCTTATTAAACCACAGCTAGATGCTGGCGATCCCTTCACTAAATCTCAGGCCCTGCATTTCAATGGACTGCTAGGCCTCACCCACTGCCTCCAAGGCCCCACACATCTCAAAAAGAACCCATCCCCTTGAAGCTTGGCTGTACCTGCCACTGCCAACATCAAATGGGCCAAAAACTTGGGAGTCATCCCAGACTCCAACATTCCCTGACCCACCAATCCAGTCACCATATCCACCCCCTGATCAAAGAGGGGTATATCAAAATGGTCACAACAACCTCTGCCCAATCACCTTGTTCTCAATACTTATTGTCAGAAAATCATCCAAAATATGGAAAAGGTTCTAGGTACAAAAATATTCATCACGGCACTATTTACAATATAGCAAAGTGGCAGAAGCAACCCAAGTGTCCAATAATAAAAAGATGTTTAGGGAATTTAGAGTACCCAGTGGAATAATATAGAACTATAAAATGTACTTCAAAAACTATGCAGCAATGTATTATAGAAAATATATATGAGGGCTATCCAGAAAGTATCCAGCCATGTTATATGAAAAATAGAGACATTTATGGCTGAGTTTTTTCTACAGCCCTCATATACTCTACAATTACAATTATTTTAAACCATACATATAAAAAGCTTGGAAAGAAATATTCAGAAATGACCATAGTTCATATTTTAGAGTAGCTGACTCAAAAAGTGTGTTTTTATGCTCCATTTTCCAAACTTTCTGTAATGTTCGTAAGATGAGTCTCTAACACAAAATATCCAAAAGAGCGTTCTAGTAATCTTGGACTTTGTAAATTGCTTGGTTTTAGAATACATGACTTCACTACAGAATTCCCTTTAGCTGCCATTCTACCTCCATGCTACATCTGTGCAACAGCCAGTGCAAACTCCTCCAAGTTTCCCCCGAAGTCCTATTATATTTGTAGCCCTCAGCATGAGATCCTAAAAACTGATTAATTCTTTCAAGAAATCCAACCGGACACATAAACAGCTGCACGGCTGTGGAACTCGGCTCCCAACATCTGCCATGGTTATTAACTGTTCTGCTAAGAACACAATACCATACACAAGCTGCTGCCAAGAACGCAAGCGTGTGGCTGGAAGTAGAATCGCAGAAGGTGAAGCCACCTCTACACCAAATGCATGACAGGCTCGCTGGCTGCCAGGTAAGGAAGCAGCACATTTTCTCCATCCAAGGAGGAGAGAAGCTGTCACCTATGCCATCCTAGAGTCTATAAGATGGTCTCTGGTCACTCTAGAGGATGTGATATGGTACAAGTTTCCACTAACATTGTATCCGTATCTTTTTTGTTTGTTTGCTTTTTTAAGCTGGAAACAAATGGCAAATATTAAGACTGGGCTGACAATCCATCGTACCATTATTTCTTCAACACTCATGCCCTACCGCTGGCATGCCTCAGCTAAACCCAACAAATTTCTCCTCCTCCACATACTGGTGTTTATGAAACGAAACATGCAATACTCCCAAATATGGTGCAAGATCATGCTCACACCTGTGGGTCTGTAGTGATACCTGACAAGCCACCTAGGGTATGCACTGTTTCTAATTTAAAGAATTCCTGTGATGAATCCTTGTGAAAAGGAAATGCTGAATCCTAGTCATTCCCACTCTATCAATCCAGATTTTACTGTAGCAGTTACTAGACTTCCTTACAGCAGAGAAAGAACATTCATAAATAACATGTTACATTCAAATTAAACAGTTGTGGTGGGAGATGGAAAATAGTATAAATTGTGGAATAAGTACAGAGAAGCCTCAACTTCATTTAAATCTACTCACTAGACTGTATATTCAACTGTGAAATCCCTTTGAAATTAGCAATATTTCTCAAGTAAATAGTTCTTCTGCTGATGCCAGGCAAGATCTCTGCCATACCTTCCTTGAAATCTGTGTCAGTATTATTTTGCAATACTTAACAGAATGCCACTGCTTAAGAATAAGTTCTTGTAGATAAAACAAACTTACCTGGAAAGCCCATTTCTCCACTCAGAATTATACAAGAGAAAGTGCACGAAAAGCAAGCTGGAAAGCTCACTGAACTTTTTAAAAAGTAATTAAAATCTATGGGCTTTTGAGGAAATGTGTCAGATTTGGCAAAGTTTCCTTTGTAAAAACATATTTTGGTAATTTTCCAGAATTCAGTTCTTCCAGTTTGGAAAAGTTTAAAAATTCTGGCACCTAACGAACTGGTACCAACACAGATAAGCCTAAGAAAATAGGGAAAGAGAAAACTTCAACTTCAGCATTGCCTCTATCTTCCTTCCACATTTCAGCCTCCCAATCCCCTAAGAGTCACAGTGCTTTTAAGAGGTTACAGACTCCCAGAGTTTATTGTTACTAAGTTCATTCATTCATTCACTCATTCATTCATTCATTCTAGGAATAAATAAAAGGCAACCTAATTTAGATTTTTGAGGGAGAAAAGTTACTTATTTCAATTAAAAATAAAATATTCTTAGGGAGTTCCCTGGTGGTGTAGTGGCTTAAGGCTTCGGCACTGGCACTGTCAGCGCTGCGGCCTGGGTTCGATTCCCAGTCAGGGAGCTACCCACATACCAAAAAGCAAAAAAAAAAAAAATATTCTTTGAATTGTGTAAGTGTATACATCATTTCTGGATGACAGCAAGTAAAGAAGAAAGATAGGATATTGCAAAAGAGGGAATTTCAAGGGGGAGGGGAGTAAGAGACCAAAAGAGACTGAGTAACAGATGGCCAAAGGTCCACTCAGGGAGCACAGAAAGAAACAAAAAGAGAAAATAATGACAGCAAAACAAATGTTCAAAGAAAACAAGAGTTTCACAGGGAACCACATCCCCAGCTTCCAACATTTCTGGTATACTTCTGCTGAAGACTTTTAAATACTGTTGCATTTCTGCAGCCACAGGCACAAAAGGAAGGTACTCCACCAGTGAATGAGATCAGAGCAGGCAGGTCCCAGGTGTCCCACTCTCTTCTTTCTCACTTTAGTGAACCACTTGGGAACTGCCAACCTGGCCTTTTTCCATAAGATTTTTCTATACTAGTGATATAACCAGATTACAGAAAATGTGGGAAACAAGAAGAGTGAAAGTAAAAGTCACCCCAATCTACTACACTAACACAGTCACGGCTAACATTTTATTTCTTTGCCATCTTTCTTCCTACATATTTTTCAGGAGTAACTGGAGCCGCATATCAAATCATAAATTATATGCACTGCTTGGATTCCAGCAGATCTGAGTATCTGGCAACATGGGGAGGAAGAACCCCAGGAATATGTTTTCAGGAAAGTGCGTAGCAACTAACATTTATACTGACCACTTTCTTTGTGCCTGACACTAATCTAGGCAATTCCATGTGTTAATGCATTTAATCCCCACTACAACCCAAAGAAGAAAGCTCTATTACCTGCATTTTGCAGGTGAGAATCAGGAAGCAGAGATAGATTAAGCTCCATGAGAAGGTGATGGGCTACCAAGTAGAAGAGTCGTTTCAAAACCAGTACTTTCTCCAGAGTCCAGCCCATAACCATCACTCCACACTGCCTCCCACAGAGGCAAGGACTTATCACTATGTATGAGAGTGCTCAGCTCAGATGCACTTGCCCCAGGTGCAAAGCTTTGCCAAAGAGAGGTGATTCTAGGAGGACTGAGGTGTAAACTGGACCCCTCCACCCTCTCCGCCCCACCCTGTTCACACCTGAGTCCTCATCTGAGTATTTGGAGAAGGTGCCACAGGGAGAGGGGAGAGAGCCATACGTGGTCCTGCTCAAGACCCTTCCCAGGAAGGCAAAGAGGGCTTCTCCCCACCTGGGAGCAAGGCCCCAGCCCAACAATGCAGAGCCCAGGACATGGGTGTGTCCAGCAGCCATCAGGACTCGAGGCAATGGCATCACTCAGATGGTATAGCAAGAGCTGGGAGATGGGCAGTAGTCCTGTTCAAGCCTCATCAGTAAGGCAGCTCTGTTAACTCAGGTAGTTTCATTTGAGGAGGAAGGGGAACACACTGACCAAAAATAAATATTTTTCATGTCATCATACTTAAATACTATTAAATAACACTACTATAATGATTTACTAAGAAGTAATAACTTGATCTGAGTCATTAATTACTAAAATTTCCATCAATCTAGCCCTAAGAGCAGAGCCCAACCTCAGGGCTTTGGAGCCTGTTTTTCGCTGTCTGGACAGCTCTGCTACCCTTCTCTTCCTTCAGCATTAACTCATCCTTCAGGCAGTTTCATCAGTGTCCATTTCCTCAGACAGGCCCTTCCTGAGCCCCTAATCCAAAGTCTCCTGTCCCCACCTTTCTTATTCTCACAGCCTCCTATCCTTTTCCTTCATAGCATCTATCAAAATTCATAAATATGTTATAAATATCTGTGTTCACTTCAGCAATGTTTCTCTACCCTCATACTCCATGAGACCAGAAACCACATCTGCTCTATTTACCATTAAAAACTCAGTGCCTAGTACAGTGCCTGTAGTAAATGAATGCATTAAAGACCTAAAAGTCATCCTCATTACCTCTAAAAGTATGACACATAAAAGTAAAGTGAATTACGACATCCATTACAGGTTGTTGTTTCATGCTGTATTAGAAAAGCCACCCAACTTCAGGCTCCAATAGCAAACCCAAGTTTAAATGTGAACTTGAACAATCGAACCATCTATAAACAAATACAAAATCAACCCCATTCTTGTACACCAGCAACACCAATCAGAAATGTGTTAAACAATTCCATTCACAATAAACACAAAAATATAAAGCAACTTGGCATAAATCTAACAAAAGATGTGAAAGAGTTTTACATATAAAATTATAAAATGTCACTGAAAGGTATAAATCAAGCAGTGTATCAGGTTGTAAGTGGGAAGCCATGGTACCATAAAGATGTCAATCCTCCCTGAATTTCTATATAAATGCAATGCAATCCCAAGAACACAAAATGTAAAAGTAAATAAATTAAAACAAACAAGCCATATGCTTGGAGAACATTTTTTTGCAAGTTAATTTGGGTGAAAAGAGAGAGAAGAATGGATGTGCGTGATACATCAACTGACAACAAATATGGAAAAATGGCACTTTGTGTGAATTCTAGTAATTCAACTATTACAGGTGTGCAATATTACAATATTTTGACTATTTCAAATAATTTCTCTTTTTCTAAGCTGTGAAATAATAAATGCTATTTTGTAAGTACAAAAGAGCAAGAGTCTGGGCAAAACTGACAGAGAAGATGGGAACAATGCTGGGTTGTTATTAATAAAAGATGAGTAGGTGTGATAGGTGGAGAGGGGCTTCTGGCGAGAAAGAAAGTTCTAGGAGAACAAAGAGGTAAAAAAGCATATGACATATTTGAGAGTAAACTCACACAGAACACACATTGCCATACAAAGTCATTGATGGATCTAGAAATGGTACAATGAACTGATTCAGCAGCCCTATCTACATAGTGATCCCCCAAAAAAGGAGTCGAATGGTCACATAAGCTAGGACATGTGCATACTAAATCTCCATCTTGGAGAGTCACAGTACACAGTCACAAACAAGAGGCCATGAGAAGTCCTTCTGCAAAGAAACGTTTTAAAAATATTATTTAACCAATACCTACATGGCCAAGGAAATCTTTTTCACATTAACATCTACTCCGTTTACGGGTATTTTGGGGGGAGGGTTTCCAACCTATTAACTTTTTATGGAACGACCCGCTTTGGGAAATGCTACATTCTAGTACCCAGCTATTTAAAAGCCTGAACCAGAAATAGAGGCTTGAGAATCTGAAAATAATAGGCAACAATCAATTAAACACAGCAACTGACTGGATGGGTCACAGAAAATACAGAAGTAGGAGATGCTTCTGAAATACAAACTGAAGATGATGATAGAAAATGTTATTGGCAGAAACGGTGAAGTCAAAAGAGGATCAGCTGTTAAGTCATGGGTACCAAGGTTGGATGTAAGATGGGTTTCTTCCCCCTAGAAAGAAAACTGAGCAAAAAGTTGAAAGACTTGGGTCCAGTTCCCACATCCATCCCAGTTAGTTTCATAAGCCTGAACAGGTCTCAACTACAATGAAAGGGTTTTACAGAAGTGACCTTTAAGGTTCTTTCAACTTTAACACTCTCCCATTCCCAAAATTGGGCATTTAAAATCAAAACACCAATGTAATCAAGTTCTAGATTTTAAGAAGGTGTGAAATAAATAGAATACAGGATAAAAATAAACAATTCAAGAAAGTGAATATAGAAGCTAAATACATGGTGATGGAAAGAGAAGTCACATTAGGTGGTGAACTTATTATACAACAAGTTGACAATGCACTGTAGAATTATATGCCTGAAACCTATGTAATCCTTGCTAACAGATGTCACCCCAATAAGTCTAATAATAAAAATGAATTTTAAAAAATTAATTAAAAAAAAAAGAAAGTGAATATATACATTTAAATATATGGGTGAAGTTTTTAAGAGATTATGCAATTATGGATGTTTAAGAGATAATCCTGAAACCTATAAAGCTATCAAGTCCAACTCCAGCCCTCTCCCCCAATGTCACAGAATGAGTATTCTGCTTCTACAGAAAGCAAATTCCTGAATCTGACCCAATGTAGCAGTTCATATATTTTTATGAACACCTCTCAACACCCTGAAAACTTCAGGCAAGTGAAAATTTTTTCCTCAATGGCTCACCATATCAAAACTGTGCTCTACTTATTACAACTGTAAGCAGATTGCTAGAGAATTGCAAAATAACTAGCCATGTAAATTGGCATAAGCCCAATGTTTATAAAAATTAAGCTTTTCCTAAAAGCATTTAGGCTGGATTCTAACACGAATAAAACAGTGACAATCCTTTTGAAGCACTTTTTTATTTTTTGTATGTGGGTAGCTCCCTGGCTGGGAATCGAACCCAGGCCGCAGCGCTGACAGCGCCAGCGCCGAAGCCTTAAGCCACTACACCATCAGGGAACTCCTGAAGCACTTTTAAGGGGAAAAAATGATGAGCAAGGAACTGAGCATATTTGCAATCTGAACACTGGGGTAGTGCTTCAGGGTCTAACAATCATATGTAATTTAAACGGAAGTAGCACCGAGAAAGGAGAAAGGTGGAAAATATAAGTGGGGCCAGCAAGAATTTTGCAATGAAGGGTTTGGGGGCTGGGTATTTTTTATTTTATTTTTTGTTTGTTTGTTTTGCTGTTGTTAAGGTGTGTGAAAAATGCTTTCATTAAACCAGCAAAATGAGTAGGCGAATGATGTGCACACACATACTATAACAAAGCCAATAATTAACAATCACTTCCATTGTCTTTTCAATTCAAGTTCCTAAAGTCTTTTTAAGGACACTGAATGCTTATTTTTAACACATTTAAAATCTTGTTATGTACAATTCTGAATTGTATTTTCATTTTAACACAGCAAGATGAAGCCATCTGTGCAATTTCGGAGCCCCTCAAGTTCATGCAAGATCGGTTGCAAAGTCCCAAGAAGGCAGAGGCCTGGTCTCCTCTTGGCCTCTCTCTCAGCTATCCAGGAAAGCCCAGGCACCTGGTATTTTTAGAAACTTAGAGTTGCTGTTTATCTGATAAGCAAAGAAAGAATGTCAATTTTCACTCCTCTCCAGGCCTCAGTTTCTAAAAGTACCTATCTTGAAAGAGTATAAATCCATACCAATTCTCTTCTTCTCTGCCCTGTCCAAAGTCTTAGTCCCTAAACCCCAGCTCTGCAAGGCCCCTCGCACCATTTCACCCACATACATCAAACCCTGAGCACCAACTGGATGCCCTGCAGCGTACTGTCTTTGGGTGGACAGAAGATCTGAGAGCATACAAGCCCCCCTGAAACTCTCATATGGCCATTTAATTCCTGCAGAGAAAGATGTGACCAGGAGAGGGTAAGGAAGATCACAGGCAGGGCCTGGCTCCTCAGCCTCTCACTCACAAGCCAAATCTTGTTTCGCCAGTCTCCCGCATTTGTGGGGAGAGGAATGAATGATGCAGGATGGGGGAGCCAAGCACAAGACCCAGGAAAGGAGGAAAAACTGAGAAGCACTGCGATCAACACTCCGAGCTCGAGACTAGCCAAGGGCACCCACAGGAACCCTGACTCTGAGCGACAAAGGAAGTCAGCCAGGAGGGAGGAAGATTGCCAGGGTGGGCTCTCCAACTCCTTAAAACTAACTCTTAAAAGTGGCCCGAAGCCTCCAAGAACACTGCACCATGTGGCCGTGTATTGTTCTGGAAAGCACACAGTCATGGGCTTGATCTCTACCAGCCCCAGGAAAGTTTCTCAATTCCCTCATCTAGAGACTTCTCCTACTGAAGGATAGTGATGAGGATTACACAAAACAAGCTACAGAAAGTAACCAGGATGAGCAAGCACCCAATACTTAATCGTCAGTAGCATGAATGTCATATAAAATATGAATGATTCATGCGTTGAGGACTTGTCATTTCTTGTCCATGATGCAAATATCCTGAAGTCTACCAAGAGCCTTAGAGGGGCTTAATCCACAACCGTGCTCAACACAGGATGAGGACGAAATGCTGGCAGGTGTAGAGGGAAGAAAGCAAGAAGGCCACACACCAGGCCTGACCATGTTATCCAGCACCTTCTTCCTCGGAATGGTGCTTTATACACCTTCAGGTTCCAAAAAGGATCCTCTGTTCTCTCCCTGAGCCACGCACACACCGGGATGATGCTCCCTAACATCCCAACCAATCCAACCGTCAGAGGTAGGCAGATTCAGAGATCTGACCCCTTCTCCAACATCAGAGGTTGGACATAATGCAACAGAGGATGAGGAAGGAGTGGCCACTGTGTTTGGTTTCCTCCCACCCTCCTGCTTCTGTTTGTTTTTAGCTTTTGTCTCCATAGCATGTGTTGGTGTGGCCTTAGTCACCACAGCTGTCACTTTTTAAATTTCACCAACATCAACTCTCTGGGTACACTGATCTGCCCTGCTCCATCCTTTGAAGCACAACAGATTTCCTTCTTTGCTTTTTAATGCAACGACTATGTGCTTAATGAAATATGAACTGATGAAGAAGGTACCAACAACTGAAAAGAAACTTCTGAGAGGTCGTAGGAGCACAATGCTAGTGAGCATCCTTCAGCCTTCTCAGCCTGGAAACTGGAAACTGCTCCCTGTCAGAACTCAGCAGACCACATGCCTCCATCCCCTTTAAATATTCAATGGAGGGGACCTGAATGATATGAGGAAACAAAAGTTACCATACCACATCCCTGAAGACCCTAAATGGTGTCCTAGCCTGAAAAATTAAACAGGTAAAGTAGAATGTCCACTCTTCGAAATCTTATCTTAGAAACAAACAAACAAAAAATATATTGACCTTTCCCTTTGTCCAGGACCATTCTGAAAAACCTACAAACAATTAATGATGCCATGAGTTATAATCCATTCTGCTCCTGCACCTGATGGTCCCTCTTGGGTCAAGGTCAGGAGCCTCCTGTCCAGCACCACCCTCTATTCCACCCAAGGAGGGTATCACTTCCATTCGCTTTTCACTACCCCGTGGGGAAAGGCGAAGCACAGAAATCCTGTGGAATGTGTGTTCCCACAGAGCTCAGAAATTTGATGATCTCAGAGGACATTATAAAGAAAGACCCTTGACACTTCCCTAAAAAAGAATGTCTTCTGTAAAAGGCGACTGCCAGGACAAAAAGCATGTGCTGGGAAAATCTATGGCCTGTTGTTGTATATGTTTCTAATTCTGCAGTCCCATTTCCTCTTTATAATCACATTCCTTTCCTCCTTATTTCTCTTCTAAAAAGACACTGGCATTAGGTCTCAGTAATGAAGCAAAGTGTGGTGTTCTAATAAAGGCTGTAAGATAAAAAGAGCTAAATGAATTTCAATAAATATAAAATGCTTGAATACGATATATAAGATCTAGTCCATTGCACAACTTTTAAATGTTTCCAAAAAAGAACTTATTTTTAAGTGTTGGCAGACTAACCTTTTATAAATAAAATTCCATTCACCTAAAGTTTATTCACATAGGCCATAAACAGCACAAAGCTTTTTAACAATACAGTTTGAAGAGTTGTGATGTCACTGGTCTGGACTTCCAAACCCATCACACAGTGGTTTCTGAATCAATTACATGACAATACATGTGAAAGTGATTTGAAATCTGCCAAGAGCTTATCAAACAGATAATCAAATAGTTGTCATTCCTATTATTAAGAGATATCATACCATACAGTGTATACGAGTATTGACCTTGGAATCAGAGATGGTAATTCAAATCTCACCTCCACCACTTAACTGGTTACTTACACAAGTGTAGTGAAAAAGGCTCGTTACTGAACTCCCTAGACTTCAGTTTCAACTGTAAAATGGAGAGAAAACCCACTCTATCAAGCTGTAAGGATTCAGAGTAATGTATGTATTATGAAACCCTTTGAATCAGTAAACACCAAATGACAGCAACAATTATTGTTAGGCCATTTAATTAAAATCCGAATGTCCAACTCCTGAAATGAGAAGAGAAGAGGAAGAGAGGACGTCACCCAAAAGGAGGACAAATGCTAAACACATGGATCCTACACTCTGAGAGCCCCTCTTAGCCAAACACCACCCCCAGCTCCCCTCCTTCCCCATTGATGTCAGAAGTTGCTAGCTGTTTCACATAAATGTGCGGCAACCACGGAGAGTCAGTCTTCAACTCCAGGCTTGACAGAGTGATGATCCATCCCCTCCCATGAAGGGGCTGCAGCCTGGAGCCAGCCTCATCATACAACAGGGCATCCACTGGACAGCCAGGGGTCAGAGACCAACTATTTAAGGGGATCCCCCATCCGTGTCTCCAATAGCAGTAATAGTTTCATGCTTTGCATTTTGTTGATGTATATGCCAATGAGTACTTGGCAGGAATCCAATTACGAAACAATTCACAACATAAATGAAAAGTCCTAAATAGCAAGACAACAATAACCAGAACATCTCCCTCTGCTCATTGCCCATGGCACAATGTTTCGCCAGCTTGCTGGCTGGGAGGCACCCCACTTCGACTTCACATCATAAAGGCTCCTGAGGACAAGTCCCACTGTTTTTCAGCCAAGCCTGAAAATCTGACCACATCCCCCATGAAAAGGACAAACCCTCAGCAGTAGCTTGTACAGCTCTTTTCCATTACCATTTAGTGGGCAAGGAAACATTTTTTCCCCCAGAGTAAGCTCCTAATTTGCCTTCTAAGCTTAAAAGGCTTTCAAACTTGGTTCATCCTAAAATGAATGGCCAATGGAGTGGTTTAACCATGGACCCTGAGGCTTCTGAAAGAGGCAGCACTGGGTCATTTCCGAGCCCTGCCTGCAGCCAGACTACTATAACTGAATGTCTTCTAAATTATCACCACAG
Source organism: Lyroderma lyra (assembly GCA_004026885.1). NCBI lineage: Eukaryota > Metazoa > Chordata > Mammalia > Chiroptera > Megadermatidae > Lyroderma > Lyroderma lyra. The sequence continues at coordinate 56,589 of PVJL010005210.1, read as the reverse complement.
TAATTCTAACCTTCAGTCCAACTTTGGGATCCTTCCACCAGTGTCCCATAGGCACAAACCATGAATGCCTGGAAATGTCAGCCTCCTCCTCCCCAAACAGTTCTGCCTGGAATACCCTATTCAAAAAATCACCCCTCATTCAGTCCCCCAGTGGCTCCCTCCTCAGGTCAGCCAATCGGCCTGGGTTTCTTGATTCCAATCTAGGAGCATCACTTAACAAATGTCCAATATTACATTTAATTCTACCTCCTCCTAAAAAAAATTCCCATTCACCAAAATGGTAAGTGACCCACATTGAGGGAGTGAAAGTAAGCCCAAAAGCTCTGGCTTCTCAACTCAAAAAGTTGGTGTGTGTGGTGTGTTTTCTGGGAAAGACTGTAAAAGGGTTTTTCAATTCAGTGTTATGTAATCTGATTCATGTATTTAGCAATGTCTAATTTTCTGGTGGTTTCCCCCCCAACATTCCTGAAAATTGTTATACTATATTACAATGGAGAAACTTATTTTACGAGGGCTGTCCGGCAAAAACTCCAGCCATTGTCAATATAACAAGAACAGTTACATGGCTGGATACTTTTCGGACAGCCCTTGTAGGTCAAAACAAAATCTGTTCTATCAAATTTGCCTCTTACTCAATAGAGCCAGTATCCATGAGCTACACACACAGATCCACAGGAACTCACATACACACTAAGACCCTGATTCACACACACAAAAAGTCGTCTTCCACTGTAACTAACAAGATTTGACTTCAGCAAACTAACATTTGGGAGTACCTACAACTCAGGGAAGCGCATAACTTGTTGCAGCAATAAACGTTCAGCCGCGGCCCGAACAAAGCATTACAAACAAGCTCCAGAACCCCATTCGGCCCTTACACAAAATGTTGTGTGTCTGTAATCACCCCCTCCCGAACCCTCTTTCCGGCCCCAGCACCCTGCAGGACTCCCATTCCTAATCTGGTTTCCACTCCAGCCCCGCCCCCGCCCCTTCCCTCTGGGGGATCGTGAATCAATCCCGTCCTGGGCAGGAAACCAGACCCAGGGCAGCCCCCTCCGCTGCGGCGGAACAAAGGAGAGGAGCGCAGCTGCACGCGCAGGAAGCCCCATCGGGTCGTGGCTGGGCCCCTTCTCCCGCGCCGCTGCCGGGGCACACCGCACCTGAATCCCTCTCCCCATTGTTCTCCCTCCGCTTCCCTTCCCGGAGGAGGCTACTCCATGTGCTTCTATAGAATCAGGGGGCCAGGAAACAGCTGTGGGCCAGAGAGATGGACGGGGTGTGGGTGAACACGAAGACGATCTGGATTTCACTGTGCCCACAGGTACGAGGGGAATGGGGCAAAGTAAGAGCAACTTAGTTTACAAGCCCTCTTCTCTCCCACTCTCCCTCGAAGCAACTGCGGAGTCGCGACCACCCTGCGCGACCTCCAAGCGTGCGCGGGTTCTCGCCGCAGCGCCGCCTCGCCCCAAGGAGAAAGCCGCAGACCCCAGGGACCCGAGCCCGGCGGATGGTGACCGGGCCACAGGGACCCGAGGCACAAAGGCGTGAGGCGTACGCATTACAGCCCCTCGAGGGCCGCGGCCGGACCCAGCAGGAAGGGCAGGGGAGAGAGGGAAAGCGCTCACGCTACCTCTTCGGGAGCCACTCCGCCTCCTCGTCGTTCTCCCGCGGCTCTGGGATGCGGGCCCACCGCGAGGCTGCGGGGTTCCCGCGGCGGCTGCTCAGCGAAGGCTGCTGGGCGGGCACTGTCCCGGGGCTACCGGCCCTTTGCGCGCCCCACGCTCCGACACCACCTCCACGCGCCGCGGCTGGAGTTCCGCTGCGCAAACGGCTGCACAGTGCTGGCGACCGCGGAGTGCTCTGCTGCGGCGTGAGGCTCAGGGCCACTCCCCTCTCCGGGCAGGCGGAGGGGCCGGCCGAGAGGCGGGGGCGGTGACCTCGCAGCCTGGGATTCGCCCCTCAGCGCGCGGGCAGGACCCGGAGCCACCCCCTCCTAACCAACTCACCTCCGGCCCCCTGGTGCCGGCTGCACAGCGCCCTCCGGTGAACACGGAGAGGAGCCTCCGCACCCAGGGGCAAACCTTAATGGGACAGAAATGGAAGAGAGAAGAGGCGTCCGTCCCAGCCCCCACGGAAGGCACGGTCCTTCTACGTTTTTTACTCCCGGACTAACATGAAACGTGAAATAGCATAACTGGGGCGAGTGGGAAGTGGGGGCGTGGGGGTGGACGGGGGAGTAACAACTAGAAGCCAGCCTGGGGGCAAACGCAGGCAAAGAGTGGGAGTGTTCTCAATTTTTCCTCCTCTTCTAGATAAAAAAGTTTGGATACCCAAGAATATTATAAAATTATAATTATACAAATTATACTAATTTGGCTAAAAAGAGAAAAAATGTACTAAGTGGCAAAGTGTGGTTTTACTTACAATGTTTTCAATGTCTATTAACCCACTTAATCTCACATGCTAAGTAGACATTGGTCAATTAATTGTTACAGAAAATAAAAGATAGTTTAAAAGAAATTTCAGATACCCATATACACATATATCTGAATATAGAGCATTAACTGGCATTGGGGGATAATGAGTGACGGGGTAGTAATGTGCATATTTTTTTTTAAATCTGTTTGTTAGGCATTTTGGAGGAGCCAGCAAATCACACCTCCACCTCCTCCCTTCAGCCATCTCCTTCCTGCCTCTTTGTAGTAAATTTAGAACAAGCCATCAGTCCCAGGTTCTGGTTTCCTCATCCCTGAGGAGGGAAGGGTGCTCCTCCAAACTTACTCATTGGGTGAGTTGAGGATTACTTGACTAAGGTGTTAACAGCAATGTAGGCACAGTAATAATTAATATTTCTCATGGTTCTACCTACCTTATGCTGTAATGAAATAAATTGCCATAAATGGGGCCAGGTTTCAATGGGCTGACCTATATCTGGAAACTGTCACTAAAATGAGGTGAACCAAAGAATTCAGACCATATATAGTAATGGTTCCCACAGGCAGAAAAACCACAGACACTGGGATTTGTCAAATGCCACCAGTAGAATGTAGAAAGGTGGTGATTCCCAGCTGCTACCTGATTGGGACTATACCACCATCGATGACACTGACAAGCATCAAATCAGATTTGTAGAAAGCAGAATAAAAGTCTAAGCTAAGACATATTGAGTACCAGGTATTGTTTTTATTGTTGTTGTTGTTGTTTTCTTCTTTAATCTTCACAAAATCCTGAAAGGCAAGTTACTCCCATTCTTCTGGTTTTGCCCACCAGGAAGCCAAGAACAGAGGTGTCTTCCGTCTATTAAGTGGCTCCGATGGTTTGAAGACATGTCCACCAATCCTCTAACACTCTTCCCTTTAAGGAGTGAGTCTAGTTCCCTTCCTCTTGAATGTGGGCTGGACTTAGTGACTTGATTCTAATGAATAGAACCGCGCAGAACTGATGTTACATGACTTCTGGTTCTAGCTTGTAAAAGGAGCTACAGCTTTTACCTGGCTCTCAGTACTCTCACCCTTGAACCCATCTGCCACACTATGAGAAAGCTCAGCCCATGTGGAAGGTCATGTGTATGTGTTTCAGCTGTTGGTGCCTGCTGAGGACCCAGCCTAAGCATGAGATAAACTGCCAGACATGTGCATTAGCAAGCCTTGGAGATGACTCCAGTCCCAGTCACTGACTGACCACACCACATGAGAGACCTAGAGAGAAAATCTAGCTGAACCTAATCAGTGCCCAGAAACAGGAGAGAGAACAATGAGATTGTCTGAGTGGTGATTACATAGCAATACCCTGGAAACAGAAGCAGAGAAACTGAACCCAGGCATTCTGACTCCACAGTCTCCTCCACAATCACACACACTACGTCAGCCTTGATAACCTAACCTGAGGAACACCCTGAAGATTCCAGCCTCCACAACAGACAACATGTGGACCTGCTACCTGATGACACGTTTTAGACTCACTTCTCCATTTTATCGATTTGATATTAGGCTCCAAATGACTGCTTATAGCAGTTTGGCAATAAAGGAGCCTATGACTTCTGCTGTCCATTCCAGCTTTTCAAAAAGAGCAGAAATTCAAATGGCAGGTTTAAATACAAAATGTAAACAAATGGTTTGAAAGAGTGGGGGAATTCTATAACTTTTTTATCTTGGAAGAAGACCAACTTTTAGTAAAAAGTACATTTGTGACAACTATGTGCTAAGTAGAACTATTGAGAGAGCTGTTCTGAGGAAGGTTTTGCAGCTCCTGTCCCAAGAGAGAGGTGGGGAACTTAGTTAAGTTTGAACAATTTTGCCTCCAAAAGGACCTACCATAGTGGGAATACTTGAGGCTTTCACTATGTTTTTCAACAAATTCAGAAAAGAAAATAATTAGAAACCGTCGAACTCATCCTAATAAACACTGAGAAAATGAGCCAAGAAGCTGTTAGAAAGCCAAAAATGTTTCTAGAGCAAGGCTACACTTCTCTTTTAAAAATACCATTAACCTAGTTTTCGTAAATCTCAAAGTCCAAACTTCTGAGGACATACCATGAGGTTTATAAATGCTTTTACCTTCCTGGCCAGTCTTTTCAAAAGTCGATCAATCAACAACTTTTAAATTTAAGAGAAGTGGATTATAGTTTTTCTAATTGTCAAGGATTTTTTTTACTTTCCCCTCATTCTGTTTGGAAGAAGTAGAATATACGAAGAAGCAGAAAGACTATTATTAAGACTTGAGGATGAAAAACATAAATTACCAAACTACAGGAGTAAAAGAATGTAAGAAGTGTGGTTTACCCCAATGAGAACATGCAGTGATTTAAATTAAAACAAGGGAAATCCTGCCATCCTTGCAATATAGAAATAAAAAGCATATTACATGTGTCCCAGGAAGAACATTGCCACTGTGTAAGGGTGTTTTTTTCCTTAGTTGTTTTACTGCATCCTTTAAAAAAATTTTTTAAAGAATTCAACATTAAAAAAAGACCACATGATCTGTTTCTGCCTCATTTTAGTGTAGCAAGCAATATAGTGGGCTGGAAGTAATAGATTCAGCTTTTCTCAGTGGCCATGTTCTACAGCTAGCTTTAGAATTTTAGCCAGAAGGTGCATGTTGCCTGTCTTTAGTTAGTGTACATCATTGAATGTGTTAAGGGCCTTCTGGATCTAAAAAATCTTAAGAGTCTTGTTTTTTTCTTGTTTTTCTCTCCTCAGCTACCTACCCAAACACTTAATTTTCACCCATTTTGCTTATCCTTTGAGACCAAACTCTGTTTCACCTATTCCTGACCATTTTCTTGAATTGGATTCTGCTTTCTTTATTATGGTAACATCTTGATGCCACATCCTCTCAGAACCCTATTAATTTGCTCTAGGGTTTGAAATCTCTCTAGTTTTTCTCTTACAAATGTTTGGCCTCCCCAACTAGATGTGGTAGACCTCTAGATTTAAGGAGTAAATCAATTTGAAAACACCAGGCCCACGACAATAAGAACAATGTTGGGGAGCTTACTTTGTTCTAGAAAGTAATGAGGCAGGTTATTATTACTGTATAATCCCATTTTACAGATAATGGAACTGAGACAGAGAGAAGTTAAGTTACTTACCTGAGGTTACACAGTAGTACATTGGAGCCAGGATGTAAATCTAGTCAGTCAGTCTAGCTTCAGGACCCAATCTCTTACCTCAAGGCTACATTTAGTATTCCCTGTAATATCTGTGAGCATTTAATCCATGAGCTGTTTTCTGTTTTGTCTCTGAAGACAAGTACAGTTATTCTTCAGAGTCCAAGAGCAATTGATTGCAGGACCCATCTCAGATACCAAAATCCTCAGATATCAAGTGTCTTACATAAAATGGCACAGAATTTGCGTATAATCTAAACACATCTTCCAATATACTTTAAATCACCTCTACATTACTTATAATACCTAATACAATGTAAATGCTATGTAAATATTTGTTATTTATGGAATAGTGACCAAAAAATGTTTGTACATGTTCAGTACAAATGCAAGGCCCAACTACGTAGTACACGTCAGCAACAACATTTTTTCCTGAATATTTTGAATACACATTTGGTTGAATCTGTGAATGCGTAATTTGAAGACTCTGTTGTCTTATTTCTTTAGTATATGTATCCTAGTTTAGAATAGTGTTCCTAATGTAGTAAGGCCTGAATTGATAATTCCTAAATAGTTTCGTGCAAAAGAAAATTTTCTTACGTACTTAAAGAGTATTTTGAAAATAAAAGATTAATGCTCAAAGTATACTTCAAATTTAAATTAGGTATTATAAAAAATTTTTTTAGGATTTTCAGCCTCCAATACTCAGCAACAAAAACACAACTCTTACACTAAGTATTTAAAAATATGTACCTAGAAAATAGCTAGGAGAGTGGATCTTGAAAGTGCTCATCACAAGAAAATAATACAAATTTTGTAAATATGTATGATGACAGATGTTAACTAAATTTATTGTGGTGATCATTTTGCAATAGATACAAATATCAAATCCTTACATTATATACCTAAAACTAATATAATGTACAGATCTGACAATTAAGTTCGCAAACTTGCTACCATGCACTTAAACGTTGGGAGCACCGTACAAACAACTCAGTAAGGTTTCATCACCTTCGTATATCTTTGCCTCACGGCTGTGTTCATGTTGATGTGTGGCGGTTATTTGCTGAGTAGCATTCATTATAGTTGTTGCGTTTTTGTGTGTTGTCATCAAAATGTTGGAACTTGAATCAGAGCAATGAACAAACATTACATTTCTTGTTAAACTTGGTAAGAGTAATCAGGGACATGTTAGTCCAATTTTATGTGGGTAATGCCATGAAGAAAATGGCAGTGTACAAATGAATTAAATGCTTTTCTGAAAAGAGAGAAAGCATCACTAATGCAGAGAGGTCAAGGTGGCCAGTAACAAGCAGCACTGATGAAAACATCGCAAAAATTCATCGAATTGTGTGTCAAATTCATCAGCTGTGAGAAGCATAGCAGGCCAAGTAAACACCAATAGAGAAACAGGAAAATCTGAACTGAAAATCTTGGCATGAAAAAGGTGTGTGCAAAAATAATCCCAAAGGAGCTCACTGATGAACAAAAGCAAAGGAGAGTCGAAGTTTGCCAAGACCTTTGGAGAGGCAAGATGATGTTTGATGTTTTGGGCCACATTATCACTGATGATGAAACATAGGTGTATCAATGTGACTCTGAAACAAAGTGTCCAAGTTCACAATGGCAGTCAACCAATTCTCCAAGACTAAAAATTTATGTCAGTCCAAATCGAGTCAAAATAATGTTGCTAAGCTTTTTTTTTTTTTTTTTTTTTTGCTTTTTGGTATGTGGGTAGCTCCCTGACTGGGAATCGAACCCAGGCCGCAGTGCTGACAGCGCCAGCGCCGAAGCCTTAAGCCGCTACACCACCAGGGAACTCCCGCTTTTTTTTATATCAGAGGGATTATTCATTATGAATTTGTACCAACTGGACAAACAGTGAACCAAGTTTACTATTTGAAAGTGCTGAAAAGGCTGTGTGAAAAAATTAGACGAAAATGACCTGAACTTTTCACCAACAACTGATGGCTCTTGCATCATGACAATGCACCAGCTCATACAGCACTGTCTGGGAGGGAATATTTAGCCAGTACACAATAACTGTATTGTATTAGAACACCCTCTCTACTCACCTATCTGGCCCCCAGTGACTTTTTACCTTTACCTGAAGATAAAGGATATATTGAAAGGAAGATATTTTGATGACATTCAGGACATCAAGGGTCATACAACAGCTCTGATGGCCATTCCAGAAAAAGAGTTCCAAAACTGCCTTGAAGGGTGGACTAGGCTCTGACATTGGTGCATAGCTTCCCAAGGGGAATACTTCTAAGGTGACCATAATGATATTCAGCAATAAGATATGTAGCACTTTTTCTAGGATGAGTTCATGAAATTGTCAGACCTCTTATGTCAATTATTCCTCAATAAAAAAATAAATGAAAAAAATTTAAACTGTAGGTAAATGAGAGCAAGAATATTAGAGGGTAAAAAGACATGGAATTTCTGAACAGCAGGAAAATTCACTAAATCTTTTTGAAGATTAAAAAAAAGAGGAATTCAAAGAGCTCACAACTAGGGTTTTTTATTTGTACAAGCCTATATGAAAATCAAAAACAACTATTCTTTATAAGAATGTAACCATGTAATTGAGCACTAAATTGAGCAATGAAAATCAAGTGTAATATTTTTCTCCACAAAATGAATTTGCCTACACTCTGATCCCTCTAATAAATTACAGACCATTGCCAGGAGATTTAAATTGCCTGATACTTTTCCCCCGACACTTTATAATTTGACATTTTGTCATTTCAACTAGTGAAATAATTGTCTTTTTATTTGTTCTCAAACTGTAGTAAGTTAGTACCATTCTGGCAAAACCTTGTTGTTAAGCAATAAATCAATCTAAAAAATGATTAAACATTTTTCCAATCTTTTCTAAAAAGCATTTTCATTTTTCTTATGATAACTGGGGAGCTTGTCATCTCATTGCTGAGGAGACCTGAAAATGACTGTAAGGAAAAGCAAGTATTATGACAAAAGGAAAAACTACTGGCTGTCTATACCAAATGAAGAGCAGTTTAGCTCGCAGATGAAGTAATATTCTGTTTCCACTTCACTCCCTAAAACTAAAAGTTCATTTATTTGAGTCTGGTGTATACATTCAGCATAGGTATTAACTAGTACAACAAAATGCTGATAGTGAAAGATAATTGTTTAACTCAAAAATATTTTAATTTATTAACAACCAAGATAGCATATAATCTAAGCTTAAAGACTATTGACTAAATAAACCAAAACTTAACTTGGAAATACAAACCAAGGCTTAATAGCAGGTTTGCTCATTGTTTCAGCAGGAATTCTTAACCTTGACATCTTCTGTATAAGATGAGACGTTCCACGAGGGCAGGATTTTTGTCTCTTAGGCTCATAGTTGTGTCCCCAGGGCCTGGAAACAATAAATATTGTTGAACTGATGAACGAATTTCATAAATGACTATTGTTTTAGGTAAATTGAACTGGTTTATCATCTCAGTCATTAATGCCAGATGGATTTTAGAGCAACTTTAAAGACTTTCCACAGCAAGGTAGAACAAAAGCAGTTCCTTGCTGCTGAGTTCACAGTGGTGATCTACTTCGCCCCTGGAAAAAGCTGGGAAAACTTTAAAGAGAGCAGCACCAAAGCACAGTCACCTCAGGGAGAGGAAGAAGTAGGCCATGTGAGCCAGGGCATTGAAAGCAACCCAACTCGCAAAGCAAGCATGACTGTTATTGAAAAGATGCATAACTTCCTTTCCATCAGGCACACCAAAAGGTGAGTGTTTCTCCTGAAACCCATCCTTGTCAGTATGGCTAAGAGAAGGAAGCGGATGCTTATGTCTTAGACTCTCTGGGGACCTGTTGCCAGGCCCCAGCCTCGCCTGCCCCAACCCTCCTCTCAGTACATGCGTGCTTTGCAAGTTCTCCCTCAATCTTGAGTCACACCTGAGATGAGCATGACATAGCACAAGGACCTCACGTGTTTTCCACTCAGGAGCATTGGGTCTGTAAATTGCTTTAAAAATTCTTACTTGCCTGAATTCACCTTAAAACTTCTATCTGTTCCCTGAAGGGTCCTGTAGAATCCTGCAGGCTTCTGCAAGTCCACAGGTCCATTAAATTGGAAAGCGTGTTTTGTAACTTCTCAGTTTTCTTTATGAATTTTGATCAGCCTGAAGCAGTTATCACCACCCAGATTCAGCCTGGACGTGGGGCGGGGCGTCTCTATTTCCTGGCACATGCGCTCTTCCATGACTAAATGCTTTTGGCCCCACTGGATGGTTTGCTTGGTGCTGTAATTGCTATAGATTTTCAGTCAAAGAAGAAGGTCAACCTTTGGGACTCCTTTCCATTTTAAAACCTGTAGTCAGGCACCCCAAACAGAGAAGCAGATGAAACTTGAACTATATCAAAAAATATTTATTGGTGTCTACTCAAGTCTTGTGCTGGCCCTGTCACTAGGATGGGACCATGAGCATGCCGGCCAAGTCCGGGATTTTCCAGAATGTGGGGTCAAGTTTCAGGTCTTCGGCATCTTCTTCCCATGGACATAGTTCTCTTCGCCTTTATAAGGTCCTACAAGCCCCCTAGGCAAGGGGGGTCCTGCTGCTGCTCCCAGACTCCCCCAGGCCTCACCTCCCATCCAGCCTGTCATATGCTGCCACTGCCATTTTGAGATTAGCATATGCAACATGGGAGCAAATGCTACAGTGCAGTCCAAGATTTCAGTTCTGAGTAAAAGATTAAAAAGCTGCCTCTATTTTCTTCCATTTCAAGCAGGTATATACCAAATTTCAAATATTCACAAATGTAATGGCTAAAAGACACTCATGGACAATTTTCTAGTCAAAATGTCAAATATTAAATAAACTATTTGAGTTGTCTTTTAAACTGTGGCCCCCTGTGGGCTTTGGAATTTCAAGTTGTATTTACTTCTTTTTCATACAAATAATGTTCAAGTTTTTGTAATAACAAACATATTATTTTTATAATCCAGAAAAAATAATAAAACTATTTTTATTGTGGACAAAACATGTGGCCTATAAAATTTTTTTGGTTGTTCTTCTGATTTCCTAGTGAAAAAACAAATACTACTCACATCCTTACCTTTCCATCAGAACATTTCACTACTTGGTGATCTTTTCCCTCGGGATATGTTAGAATCTAGCAAATCTGAAAGCCAGCTCCTGCTAAGTGAGGGTTTGTGCTAAGGACCCACAGAAAACATCTGCTTTGAATGCAGGTTGCTTGGAGTTCTTTGTTGCACATTCTTTAGCAGAAGAGGACCTTGTTTCCATTTCATGAAGTCTTGGGCCCACAGGTAGTGAGCAGTATGTAGGAGGCTTGAGCAGATGAGTAGGAGAGATGGGGGTAGTCCCTCCATCGCCAGCCTGATGGTTGGCTGTGATGGCCACCTCAAATTACTGCTGTGAAGACACAGTCTGCCAAAGGTAGTGCATCCCAGATGCTTGGGCCAATGTGATCGCCTTGCCTTAATACAAAAGAGAATCAAGTCAAGAGTTTTAGTTGGAGATTATAGAGATAGGAGGCAGGGGCACATGTCTGTTACAGCCCTCAAAAATAGCTGGCCCACTGTATACTAAGAGAATTTATATATGGAGTCTTCCAATTCTCAGCTAGCTGTTTCCTAGGCTAGTTGCTATTGCAGACACCACAGTTCTACCTGGTTTCCATTCAGTAATAATTTATCTGTGACTCCTTGCTTATAACCCTGGAATTTAAAGATTGTAACTCCTAGCCCCTATCATTGTGCTGAGGTGTCCAGGTGAAGTCTGCATTAATAATCTCAATGAGTGGTAGGGCATATCAGTGTCCTGAGGAGTGGATGATGCTTCATACTATAGTACAAATGTGTTTTTTAGGAAAAACTTTAAGTAAAGTTAGAAAAGATCTACTTGGTGGAAATATTCAGAAGATTGAACTATGATCTTCTGGAAGAAGGGGGCTCTCTCTGATCAGAATTTTTAAGTAATAAGGTTGCATGCTATATTTACTGAAAAAGGAGCCTGGGTTTTAAAAGCTCTCTCTCACCAGTCACGTTTTAGAAACCTTAGTGGATAGTTTCTGTCTGCTTTCTCACCTCCCTTCCATCCCTCAACCCTTCACTCCTATCACTCCATTAAAACTGATCTTGCAATGTCTGCAGTTTTCAGAGCTTATCAGTTGTCACATCTAAAAAGCTGTTTTATATCTTCATATCACTTGACTTCTCTACCACATGACACCCTGCTGCCTTCTTGAACTACTCTGTTGGCTTCTGTTTGCCACCCTCTTTGTTTTCTCTTAATGTTCTTATTGCTTTTTCTCAACATTATTTAGCATTCCTTTGTCTCTGCCCTTTCCCCTTAAAAGGTGATGTTACCTTAGGTTCTATTATCAACCTTCTCTTCTCTAATTTCACTCACCCCACCCCCCAAGACTTCAACTACTGATGACTCCCAAATTTGTATCTTTTAAGCTCAAATCCCATATATTCAAATGTCTACTGAACATCTACCTTAAACTCAATACATTCAGAATGGAAACTCACAGCTACCTCAGATATAACCTGAAAAGAGAAATCATCATGTCCACCCAAGCCCTATTTCCTGTTTTGTATCCTTATCATGGTGATAAGACAGAAGTAAACATCATTCTAGACTTCTCTCTATCATCTTCTGAGCCCATTTTCTAGGAGGTCTATATTCTACCTCCTAGCTACCTCAAGTATCCATTCTCTTTTCTTCACTCATTGCCCCTGCCTTCCTATCCTAAAGCCTTTATCTTCAGAATATCCATTGCTAACATGGCATAGTTAGGACTTGTGCTGCCTCGCCAGTTCATCCCCTCTGTGCATAAAGTCATTCCAGTTCCTGATCTCTAAGGACTCTCTAGCTTTGCCTTTGCATCTCCTCTGTCATATAATATATCACATCCTGATCAAATTACCTGTTTATCAGTCTCTTTCACTTCTCTAAAAATCCTGGGGGGCAGAATCATGTCTCATTCATTTACTTATTCCTATGTTTAACATAGGTGCTGGAATATAGTAGGTGCTAATTAATGCTTGTTGCATGAATGAATGAATGGAAAGTGTTTCCAGTATTTTCTTTCATAGCCTGCATACCTCTTATCACTCAGTTTTAAAGATTATTTCTTTCTTCTTACAGCAAGCCTTAAGAATTCCAGTGTGGAATTCTTAATAAGCTCAGACACAACAAATAGCAACAAATGTTTAAAAGAAAGCCATTTTTTTAAAGCAACCTTGGAAGTAGTATATACTCTCATAACTTGATGCTAAAGAATTCTCATTTCTGTAAAAACAGATACACTAGACTGACCACAGCTTATCACTAATGTTCCATAATGGTTTCTATTACTACTTCAGAGCCACTACATATGTTTTTCCTAGTCTTCCTGCCCAAATCAATTCATAAATATTTTTAATCTATGAACCTTTAAACTCAAAAAGATTTATTGGACCACTTTAAATATTTATTTCTTGCTTACATAGGATTGAGAGATCACAATGGTTCAGGATCGATTGCATTTCATTTTTTCAGTATTTACTTCACAGCTGAGCACTTCTCAGAGTTATGAACATGAGTCCAGTCCCTGACAAACCATAGCAAAAGCCAAAAGAATGAGCAAAATTACCCACCCTGGAACTCACAAGGGATAGCAGGAACTGACTGAATAGGCAGCATCTGCTGTGACTTATTACAGGATACGTATTACACTGGGCCCCAAATCAATCCCAAATCGGAAGTCTTTTGTCACAGGTCTTTCACCACAGAAAAGCAACATACACATACATTCAACACTAACACTCCATAAATCTCTGTCCCGCAGAACTTTATCTCATGTAGTGCCAATAAAAAAGAGAGATGTCTCAAAACAGCAGGAGGAAATTACTGTTTTATGTACAGAAATATTTAATATCACTATACAGAAATCTTTTAACAAAAGTAAGACATGGAGTTAGGGTAAGTCCAAAATAAGGAAGAACCTCTCCAAATAGTGTCTGACAGATTTTGTATTTTGAAGTTTAGTTTATCATCTAAAAGGAGTTGAGTAGAAAGAAAATAAGTTATTCATAAAACTATAGTTATAAACTTAGAGAATTGCCAGGGTATCCTACATGTGGATGAAAGAACATAACCAAGGACCACGTAGCAGGGCAAGAGGGTAGGGGATTCTTAATCTGGAATCAGAAGCTTGCTGAGTGTGTGTGTGGGTGTGCGAGTGTTTGTGTGCATGCATGTGTACACATGCTCATTCACAATCATGGTCCATATGCATATTTCTCTGGGAAGAAGACTCTCACCAGTCCTAGAATCCTCCTAAAAGGCCTTTTGACTCACAAAGCTATAGCAAGTATTTCCCAGATTAATAAACAAAGATGTGTTGCTATCAGGTGAGATTCAAGATATAATTGAACACAGTGATGATCAAAACCATTTGATAGTGGTACAAAGCAGATGGGACATGCCCACTCAGCGGGGAATTAGAAAGTCACTTAAAAATCTCACAGACCATTTTGCTGTAAAGCTCATGTTAGTAAGATAAGGGCAGAAAATCCTCTCCATGTTAGGAGAGTGCAAGCAACACGGTGCCCCTGCTATGTAGAAAAAAGATACTCCATCTCTTTTCCCAATGCAAGCCTCATGTGCACCCCAAACTTACCTTTGACATTGGGTTTTGATAACTGTCAACATAAGAAATGTCCAAACCTGTAGAGAATTTTTTATAAAAATTTATTTGAGTCAAACAGAGGGTATACTTGAAAGCAAGATCTCAAAATGCTCCACAAACATGACAGTTTGTAGCTTCTTTTATGCATTTTGGAATTAAGAAGGAAACATAAGGACGATTATAAATGTGGGAGAAAGCAAGGCAGGGATTGGCTTACAGAATAGTTAATAAGATTATGTGTTCTCTGGAGGGTGGTCACACTTGAGCAGGAGGGGTCTGACAAGAGGCATTTCAAAGGTTTCTTAACCTAGATGCACAGAAATAATGGACAGAGCTTCTCAAGGCAAAAGTAAGCATATAACTAAAGAAGTTGTATGCTGGGGCATGACCACCCTCCTTGACCTGCCCAGTTAGGAATTTATGATCAGATCATCCTGTGAGGTTACTTTCCATAGGACCCCATTTTTGTCCTCATAGCTGTTAGTTTTATAAGGTTTACTGTGTGTATAAAATGTCTAAAAATCTAAAAGAAGCATAGAATAAGGTTATGTATAGCGGCATTCCTCTCTGAAGAACTCCTGATCTGTTGTTGCTCTGGTTTGTTGTTACTGCTGGTCATTTTTTTGTTTCTGTTTTTGGTTTTTTAGTTGTTCTTTAATATGCTTTAACATATTAAAATTATGACTAACCCCTTGTGTCCAGGAATTTCGTGTTTTTTTTTCAACATTGGCAGGACTATTAACACATTAGTCTAAACATGGCTGATTCTATTATACAAAGTAAGATTCCATCACCATCTGTAAATTTGATAATCTCATCAGTCCAAAAGTTAATTAAAATTTGTATACTTATTATGAGTATTACTTAGGTAAATTACACTTTCAAGATTTAAGCTATTACTTAAGTATTAGCTCTTCATCTACAGTTCACATCCTCCTCTAATGGAGTTGTATAAGCTGTTGTACCATACAACCATCCAAATATGTAATGATACAAGTGCAATCATAGTTTCTTTCTTGTGCATGTGCCAGTTTGAAGATGGGGTTCCTGTTCGGGAGACTGTCTTCCTCCGTGTGATGATTTAGAAACCCAGGCTGATTCCATCTTATGGCGATGCCATTCTCTGAGGACTTGCTGTCATCTGAATTGAGCTTATGAAGATATCTTAAGACTCAACATTTGAGAGGTTCAGAGAAGGTTATAATTTCTTAAGTTGATTTTAGATTGCCAGTGTATTATAAATAGGCTGACCAGATGTACCATTTTAAACAGGACAGAAAACAATGGTATGGTCCCATTTCAAAGGGTACCTGTGGTCAGCCCACTGACACCTTGAATTCAGCCCAGTGCGACCAGGCTGACCATATGTACTATTTGAAATGGGGCCGTACCGTCGTTTTCTGCTCTGTTTTAAATGGCACGCCCCATCAGCCTACTTATAAAAAGATCTAACTCAGGACCAGCCAGATGGAAGAGCTGCACAGGACCAGGCACGTGGAAAGGGCTGCGGAGCTCCTGCCTTCTCTGAGTACAGGCACGCTCCCAGAACTGCCACGTTCACCGGTGCAGACGCCCCCCCTTATCCGGTGTTGTTACAATCTTGAGCTCCCTACTTCAGTCAGGGCTCATTTCAGAAAACAGCAACCATGGTAGGTGCTTCAAATCGAGGGGATTTAGTACAGGAACTTGTTACGCACAAAATGGAAGAACCAGAACCTAGGAGTTAAGTGAGGATGGTGGGGATAACCCCAATATTAACAACAATCAGAAGCCATTAACACCGTTGCCCTCCCCACTCACCCACCCCCAGGGCTGGAAGGACTCAGGGAGAAGGTGTTCTCAGAGCCTGAAGATGGGATCAGTAGAGAGAAGTCAGAAGCGCAGAGGGAGGATCACTGGTGGACGCTGAGACCTCGAAGGGGGCGCTGTGTGACAGCAGCTGGAATGCGGGAGGAGAAGCAGCCACTGGCAGGGACATCAGTCAACACAGAGGAGAAACTCCCTGGCTTTTCCCTCCCCCCCCCCCCCCCCCCCCC
>PVJL010005210.1:0-40169 GCA_004026885.1 Lyroderma lyra | reverse complement strand
AGTCGGCTGGAGCGGCTGCTCAGGTCCGAGGCCCCGTTTACGCTCTCTGTACCGGGGTTGCTGGATCAGGCCAACAGAAGAACAGAGCTG
Organism: Lyroderma lyra; assembly: GCA_004026885.1. Lineage (NCBI taxonomy): Eukaryota > Metazoa > Chordata > Mammalia > Chiroptera > Megadermatidae > Lyroderma > Lyroderma lyra. The sequence continues at coordinate 40,079 of PVJL010005210.1, read as the reverse complement.
CCAATGACCTCAGAAACCAGTAGAGTACTAAAATCCATACTTTGATGTTACTGAAGTTTGTTTAGTTTAACATACAACTGATTGAAATTGATGTGAATTTAATTCTTTCCTGTCAAAATGGAATTTAAATATCTTTCAAGAGACTTAAGAAGGGATTTTAGAAAGCTGTACCACTGCAGGTCCCTTTGTGGAGCACAAAGGCAAAAACAACTGAGAGCAAACAAAGCAACAGAAAAAATGCGTGTGGGGGGAGAGGGTGTGGGAGAAGAGTGCCCAAGGGATTTCTTTAGTAATATTTGTTTATGGCTGTTTCAAATTAAGGAACTAATTTTGGATTGGGGAATAAATAAAGAAATTCCTTGAGAAAGAGAAGACTATTGCTAAGAATGAAGCTCTGCCTGTAGTTAAGTTGAGGGGGGACGTCTATTCCTGCTTATACCTACCTCGTTTATTTTATAGTGCTAATGTGCTTGTGAGAAGAATCCAATTCACACTATTTTTTCTTAATGTTTCCTGTTTATCTGCTCATGCAGATAAGTAACCGGCACCCCCTTGATGAGAAAATCTTTTTAGAAGTGGCAAGACAGGTGCCCCTGGGATCCGCGTCAAACATTTCAGGCACTGTTCAGTTGCAACTCAAGGCCCAGTACTGTATTCCTGGGTGCTATAGACTCCACTTCATGGGCTGGCACCTGAGATTTTTGTCAGAGCAAAGATGTCTTGGTCTAACAATATGTTTTGATGAGCCTAGCAGAAGGTCCATGTAGAAACAGTTGACAGTTTTGAAGAAGGTCAGTTTTGGGGTGTGAAGTGATACCTCCCAAGCAGGGTTGCGGGAGCACCACCCACAGCTCACGAGCTTTGGACTGGGTTTGCACAAACGCCATTTGATTGATGTCCGCTTCACTGGGACATGCTCAGCTGTATAAGAAAGGAAGCAGAAAGGCTGCCTGGGGCTCTGCAGTGTCTTCCAAAATCATTTGCTGATATTAAGATCTCATCTAGAAATAACTTTAGTTTTTCCTTTTGTTTTTTGAGCCACTTGAAGGGAAAATTCTCATTTAATATTCAGTCTCATCAACTGAGTTATTAACAGAAAGTAGTTCATGGCAACCGTTTCTAAGGTGTCAATAAATGCCTACTATTATTAACAAAGCCAATAAAACATTGATCCTCTTAAATGAAGTTTCTTCAAATAGTAAATTTGGTCCTACCTTTTAGAATGCTGAAAACATACCATTTCTGAAATATATCTTCTTAGCCGTTCTTGTAGCTTCCAGGCTACATTTTTCAAACTCATGAACATAGATCCATGCTAGTAAGAGAGATGTTGGTACTGCAGAGAGCATGAGATACTGCTCGTACTTTAAGGAGTTGATGATCACCAGCTGAATAAATAATCAATCTGAGTAAATTATGAGCTCAGTGGTTCTTTTCTCTTTGCCCCTAAAGCTGCTTTAAAAAGTAGTTGTTATATCTATAAGTTTTCAAATGCCTACTATAAGGCAAGCACTAGTTTTAGTTCATTTAATGCTCACAAAATCCCTAAGTGGCAGTTAAATTAAACATGCCCATTTCAAAGAAATGTAAATTGAGGTTCTGAGAGATTAAGTAATTTTCTCAAGAGCTTTGCAGCCTGGGCTGGGATTCAAACTCTGGATTTCAAAGCCCATGCTCTTCACCACTATACTCAGGACTGGCTTTGATGGGTGTGTGACCTGGGCAGTTAGTAGCAACCCTTCCAGTGTGACCCGACACCTAGAAGGGGCCCTCACTTGGTTTAATGTTCTGCTGTCACTGTCTTAAAATTCGTAATAATCTTTCAACAAGTGGTTGTGCATTTTTGTTTTGCACTGGGTCCCACAAATCTAATAGCCAGTCCTGAGTATCCTACATTTCCCACATTTCTAGAGGAATACTATGTGTGGGAGTTGTAAAATTCTTCAGCAATTCTTCCTCCAAAAGGTAGACCTAATTTCCATGCCCCACTTAATGACTCACTTCTAATGAATAGAATATGGTAGAAGTGACGATGTGTGTCTTCGCAAATCAATAATAAAAGGCATTGTGACTTCTGCCTTGTTCTTGGGTCACTTGCAGCTACTTGGTCCTCCTGTTGCACAACTCTGCGTGGTCCTGCCCAGGGAAGATGTGTGGAGATAAGCAGTCCCAAAGCGCTGCTGGCCTGGTTCCATTCCATGCCTTTCTTCAGTATCTAGTCACGCTGGTTCATTGCAAAGGCAACAATGGTTCACACATGACAATAATGGACCCACTTGGAAAATAGACCAACAGTAGCTTTGTAATAACAGCCAAGTAGCAGAGTCATAGGTGTGAATTCTAATTCAACAGCCCAGGTAGTTAAAGTCTGGTGCTAGAAGTCAGTCTCTTGGTTAGGGACCTCACCCATGTGCAGATACTTAAAAGGCTGTGCCCGAACCAGAATCACTGGCAATGGATAAAACCAGACTTAGCTCCCTCCTTCTCCATGGTAGAAAAACCCTCATGCTTAAAAAGCAAATTGTGACTATTTTAACTTGGAAAATTAAAGGGACATAGCTTTTTACAGAGCTACAAATAAAGTGGATGTTGTCTAGTATCAGAGGATGATGTGAGCTGGACATGGTGAAAATGTAGGCTCCAGACCTTGCTTTTCACTCAATTATAGAAGGCAAAACAGGGAGGAGAGTGGTAATAAAGGGTGGGGAGGAAGGGCAGTGAGGAAAGAAGATTGTATGATAATCACTGTTCTATAGAACCAATCATACACCCATTGTTCTCAAGGAAATCGGCTCACTTTAAATAGTCCAATTATTCTGATGGCAGGTGCAGCCAAGTGAATCAAAGCCTGTATGAGCATTTTTAAAGAGAAGGCGTAAGAAATTTGTTTATTATCCCATGTTTATTTTTTCAGATGCGGTGGCTCTCTTCTGATTCCTTCCTTTTTAACTGAGAGCTTCAGGTGATGAGGAGTGAGCCAGTCAGCCCCCTAGGACCAGAAACAGAGACAGGAACTCCAAAGAGAGGCCTCTTTGTTGCTTCTCATAACTAGGCATGTCCTAACCTCAATGCAGACAGGACCAGAGTCATGCAGACTTCAACTACCTGAGGTCACTGGCTGGTTTATGGAGTTTTTGTTTGTTTGTTTTGCTCTCCATCTTTTCAGATGTCAGTATTATAGGAACAATGTCTGTGAAGACCACAGTTGTATTCCCAGCCTCAAAGATAGATCTTGACACATGGCAGGCATCGATAGATGAAGGAAGGAAGGAAGGAAGAAATAGACTCACAACTCATGACATTAAATGAGACTCGTTGCTTCTGGACTGTTCCAAAGGACAACTTTTATGACCCCAAATAACTAGTAGCATTCTTAACATTTACTCATCATTTATTGATCAAGCATTTCATGAGTACCTATTACGTACCTTGAATGAAGGCATTACCGGCTACTGTTAATATACTACACTTTTCATTACATTTATTCAGAATATTATCTCCCTCTAAGAGTTGAAGCTAGAAGGAATCCCATCCTTAATTACAGAAAAAATGTTCCACAATGATAGTATTTTTCAAAGTATTTTTCCAAGGAAGGGCTGCCCATTTCACTACAGAAAGTGCTGCTGAATAGGCACCAACAACTTTTAGGATTAAATTGGTTTAAAACGTTACTACATATTTCACATGTCAATTCACGTGTGAAAACATCAGAAGATGGCTTCATTAGATGGAATTCATTTTCCTACTTACCATGTTTTAGGTTATTATTATGGAAATGTTAGCTAAAATAAGGCAAAATTCTAATTTCAAGAACGTGGCTTTCTCTGCTCCCCTTTCTTTTAATTTATTTATTTCCTTAGAGAAGAATGACAATTGGTCTCAATCTAATGTAATAGCCACTGCTATTTCTGCATCTAATTCTGGAAGTGAACCAGAAGAAACTTTTTAAAGACTAAATACACTAGGCACAGCATGCAGTTGTTCTTGTAAATTAAATGTGACCCATTCTTTTGCATCTTTTATGATGTATCTGAAGGAAAACTAATACGATGCTCTCCAGAATCACATTTTACCTGTCATATGGTACGTGTTACTATGAATGAACAAAGTATGCATAGAATGTTTGAAAGAGTTATTCTGAGACATCTCCATCCTCTTCTTGAGTGGCTCCTCTCAGCACTCAGTTCAGCTATCTCTTTCAAGCAGATGGAGAACTCCTTTGGGATTCAGAAAATGTTTCCCATCGTAACACAGGTCTTTGTAGGACATTTAGAAAGCAGGGTGGGGAGGGAAATAAAAATATTTTCCCAAGTCAGAAGACTTCTGGTCAATAGGAACAAATGTGGAATCTGGAAAGATTCCAATCAGCTTCTTTGCAGTAAAATAATTCCAAGGTTCTCATTTTTAAAACATACCTTTCGTTCATGTAGGCAACATAAGCAAATAATTGATAAACTTCATTAACTTAATGGCACCGATCATACGGGATAAAATATTCTCTTTGAGCACAAATTGCTTTTTAAAAAATTCTTAATGCCCTCCACTGTCGATTTTATTTAGCTTACTGCTAGTTTTATGGTTCTACAGGTGATATAATTGTTTTTAAACACAGAAGGGATATGAATTATTGTTATTATTACTTCAATGTATTGGAAGTCTATTTCAAACCCCTCTTCGAAAAACAATTGCTGCTCGGGACTCTCCGCAGAGTACTGTAACTTTCATTTGCATCCTTGAACAGGCCTCTGCAGGGAGAAAGCCAGCCCTAGACCCCAGCAGGAGTAAAATCATGAATGAAGCAAGAATTTATTTTGTTTGTTTTTCCAGAAGAGAAAAAGGATTGCAAAATAAATAAAATGTTTTACTAAAGAGAAAGAAAAATATATGGTTTCTTCTTTTCCTCGCCCCCTGCCTAGGTACTCAGACCTGGAGCCCGGTAACAAAATCTCACAAATCATGGAGTTCTCAGCACCCTCTGTGGGCCTCAGTTTCCTCATTTGCGAAAAAAGATATAATATCCACCTCGTAGGGTGGTTTAAATACAATGTAAAGCACCAGGACAAAACCTGCTACATAGTAAGTGCTCATTAAATGTTAGCTTGTGTTAAAAGGGGAAATGACCCTATTAAATATTGACTATAAGAGTTAATGATTTGCAGTTAGAGTTTGTGTTAAAAATTTCAATAAAGACACAGGACTCCTGGGGTAGAAAGCATTTGATCTGGCAGCAAACACATTTATCTTCCAGCAAACACATATATATTGGTTACTGTTTGTGAACTACTCTGCCGAGAAAGAGAGAGAGAGGTCAGGTCCCAAAACCTCTTCTGTCTAGATGTTCACAGTCTGGAGAGGAAACCACTCCTAAACCGGGAGTTGCAATACAACAGTGGCATTGTAATAAAAATAATTATACCAATTATTTATTGACTGTGTCTTAGGGTGGGTCATCATGTTGCACATATCGTCTTGATTGCCTTTTGCAACAATTGTATGAAGCAGGTGTTGTTATCCCATTTACAGAGGAAGACACAGGTGTCATCACTCCCATTTTCAAAGAGGCTATATAGCTTGTTCCAGGTCACATAGCTGGCAAATGGTAAGGCTGGAATTTGAACTTAGGCTGTTTAAATCTAAACTCTGCATTCTTAACCACAACACTATACTGCCTCCCTTAACTACAATATAGAAATAATAGCATATATTATTTTTATTAAAATAATAAACAGATTATTAAAAGTAGACGGTAAAAATATTTGGGAGCACAGAGGGACTACCTGGGTAATTCTGACCCAGGAAAGATGAGAGATGACACTAAGGAGGAAATAACATTTAAGTTAGTCCACAGGGCTATTTTCATGGGTATGTCATGAATTAGATTCAACTACACGTTTTATTTAGTTTCTCACCCCATCCAGCTACCAGAAATCTAATTTTCAACTTTTTCTAATCTGCAATACATTTTCAAATTTCTTTTACCAATGTCCTATATTTGTCACTGAATACATTTGATCACTGAAACTCTCAATACTACCATCCCCCTTTTAAGAGAAAGCAAAAATCAAACACACACACACACCCTAGTATATAAGGTATTTCTTTAAATAACGAACTCCAATAGATCATGATACATTTTTATAATGTATTAGGGAGCTCCCTGATGGTGTGGTGGCTTAAGGCTTCGGCGCTGGTGCTGTCAGTGCTGCGGCCTGGGTTCGATTCCCAGTCAGGGAGCTACCCATATACTACAAAATAAATAAATAAATAAATATATATAATGTATTAGTAATAATATATACCAAAATGTTAACACTGACAACTTCTAACTTTAGAGGCTCCAAGTTTATGGGTGTAGTCAATCTATTTACTTCTAAATTTTACAAGTTTTCAAAAAAGTATTTGTCACTTTTGGCATCAGATTATATGTGTATTTATTTTTTTTTAAATTTTTTTTTTTTTGGTTTGTGGGTAGCTCCCTGACTGGGAATTGAACCCAGGCCGCAGCACTGACAGCGCCAGCGCTGAAGCCTTAAGCCGCTACACCATCAGGGAACTCCCTATATGTGTATTTAAAATAACAGGCACCAAAACCTCCTAGGCATTGCCCTAAGGTCAGTGCATGTTGAGTTCACTCAGCTACATCTCATGTATCTCCAATAACAAGATCCTTAATGAGAAGGCCTGCACCCCCAGGGCCTTGAGCATGGTAGGTTCTTGACAAATACGGGGTCTGGCAGAAGTAATGCCCAGGCTTGAGTTACGATTTTATTACAAAATCATAACCATATATGCTTATGATTTTGTAATAAAAGATTTGGTATGGATTACCAGCTCATAAAAAAAGTGGTGTTATTTGTGCTGGACCCTGTGTTTGTGATGTCTTAATGTGACCATGAGTGCTTGGGGAAACCTGTACAACTTACAAATGAAGTCAGAGCTGAGAGACCCTCACCTGGTCTTTTCCTCCAGCAAATACTGTGTAGGCAAAGCAACTGTGCACATCCTGTTCCACAGGATTTTCTGTTACGTACGTGGTCCTGAGGAGGAAGGAAAGAGGGCAGAGGGCTACTCCCAACACTGAGTGTGTGTCGTGCAGCTGTGGGGACCAGACACTAACGCAGGGAAGGCTTACCAGCTATGTGCATAGAGTATGCTTCTGTGCTCCCAAGCTCAAGTATGCGAGAGATGGCTTTCAGTGGTCCCCGGTACTTGTCGTCCATTGGTTCTGGGACGGGCGGTGAGTACACACACATGACGAGTCCCAGACCAATGTTCCTCATAAGGAATAATGCAGTGGTCCCTCAGGACTCGTCGTTAATTGGCTCTGGGAGGCACGACAATAAACGATGTGTACCAGGACCAAATTTTTGCACCAAAATGTGTGGAGTAACAAATTCGACAAATTTCAAATCAGTCAGTACCAAGGTACTCAATGATAAAAAGGGGACTTTTCTTTAATATAGAAAATCATGAATGTCTATAGTTGTTATCAAGTTGAGATCCTTCCATGAGGCAGAAACATAATCCTAGACAATTCAAATGCTCTCCCTCTCTTCCTGTCCGTGGTATCAGCTCTAAGTTGGAGAGGGCCGAGATGATGGGGAAAAGAATGGAGGATTAGGCAGAAGTCCAAGCTGGCACTCACTGACAACTATCGTCTCATCTGGCCCTTGGGGATGGGGATACTCAGATGCTACATGGATGAACCTTCTTCCCATCCAACCGCACCTTAAGGTTGGTGACTATTCTTGCTACCAAAGTTTTTCTGAGGCCCCTGCATGTTGCTGGGTATGATATGGGGACTGGGGGCCTGTCCAAGGGCCTTCAGCAGTTCTGTGCTCCTCATGAGCACACTGGAATGACTCCTAAGGGCCCCATCAAATTGGTCTGGGGATGCTCTGTGAGGCAGCCTCAGGACCATAAATTGAGACGAACTCCACAGCCATGTCCATTCTGATATCTTGAAGCTTCCTCAAGCTATGCCTGCAACTAGGTGTAGTTATCTCTACTTATCTGAGATTCCAATGGTCTCCCATTTGAAAGGGGATAGGACCCAGAGTAAACAGGACCTTACAGACCATGTTAATAATTCAAAAAATCTTTTTCCTAAGAGCAACCAAAAGTTTTTATGTCTAAGTGTGACATGCTCAAATTGGCATTTTCAAAAAGTTCACTCTGGCTGCTGTGACGTCACCCCTCCTTCACACCAACATTTCCTTTCAGTAAGTCCCTGGCCACCACCTCCTATTCTTCCTTGGGTGTGGCAAATCCCAAGGACATCCATTCTTTCATTTCACCGAGACCTGCAGTGACTTTCTCACTCTACTGTCTACATCTTCATTGGTTCTCCCTTTCTTTCACTTTCCTCCTTATTTAGCAGCAGGGGGTTAAAACATGACACCCCAAATTATGCTACTTTGGCACGTTGATAATTTTGAGCAGAAATAGCAGCTGCAGGAGGGGCTCTCTGACTCCCTCCTTTCTACCTAGCAGCAGGACATAAATTTCCTGTGAGAAAGATGTCTCCTCTGTACCAAGAGGAGGAGAACATTCTTATTACTGGAGATGAGATAAATCTGTACAAACAGACCTACTAAAATAACTCTTATCTTTCATTAGTTCCCCATATCTTTCCTAGTCACTTTCTCACAATTTACTGCCCTGAGCCCCAAACCCTTTTTCCTTTGTCTTGTCACATCTCCACAATTTATGTTTCTTTGTTGAAATGATATATTAATATAAGCTCTCTGGCCTATAGCTTCTTTGGGTCTTCATTTCTTTACTATGGAGGCTCCCATGCCACGTGAAAATATTAATACCAAAATAAAATGTGTATACTCTTCTCCTGAAAACCTGTCTTTTGTCGGTTTAATTCTTAGGCCCAACCACAGAACCCACAAAGCCAAAGTAAAAGCCTTTCCTCCCCGCCCCCACAGCTAAGATTCGCTGGTCTATCGCTGAAGTCACTCTCTTATTAAGGTCCAGAGGTAACTTGTCCTAATCTTCCTTGTGTGATATCTGCTCAGCAGAACCTAGCACACAGCAGAGGGTCTGGCACAGAGTAGATGCACAATAAAAATTTGCAAGCGAATGAATCCAACAGTTCACCATCTCTGTGTAACCTCAGGGACCTGAAGGTGCTGCAGAAAATCAAATACCTTCTCCTATTTGTGTCTCTGTAAGTCAGTGGTTACCTAGCTGAGTCCTCATCTCATTTAGTTGGTGCTTTGACTACTTCCGATCTTCTCTCTGCTCCCACCTCACTCACCCTCCTGACTCTCAGCAGGCCCCTTGCATGTCAGAGACGATCACAAGCATTGCATGGGAACCATAGTAGCTTCCACTACCAATTCTACGAGCTTCTTGTGCTTGTGTCATCCCTGTCCTTCTCCTGGGGAAGTTGTCCCTCCTCCCGTGTTCTGGGCCCTATCCCCTGCTGCTTTGCTAGCAATCTTTCTCTTGCCTATATTTTCAACATCTCTTTTTCTACCGGCTGTGTTGTATCAGCATTTAAATTTGCTCATGTTTCCCTCATTTTAAAAAAGCCAGCCCTCCCTGCACCTCACCTTCCCAGCCAAATTTCTGGAAAACATTTTTAGTGTTTAGTGTTATCACCATTTCCTTATCTCACATTTAACTTTGCGACTCACTGCAATCTGGCTCTAGCCTTCCGATTGCCACAGAAACTGATCCCAACCAAGCCACCCATGACCTCCGTGTCCCCAAACCCAAAGAACACATTTTTAGTTCTCTGCTTCCCAGACTTCTCAGTGGCTTATAGTACCATTGACCTCTCCCTCTTTTGGAATCATTTGGTGGCGGGGGGCGGGGGGGAGGGGAACTGGGCCTTCTGCTTTTCCTCCTTCACCTCTGATAATCCTTCTCCGGTTTCGTTACTGATTATAGATTTCTAATCCCTACCAGTTTATAAAATGGTGGGGTTCCCTTGAGTGTTTCCCCAAGACATCTTTTCTCATACTTCACTTTCCCCTTAGAGGTTCTCCCTATAGTTTCCATTAATATCTGTACACTGATAACGCCTAAAACAAACGCAATCTTTCTTTTGACCTCCACACGTGTTGGTGTTTTCTCAACAGCTCCTCTTGCATGTGTAAGGGCCTCAAACTCAAAATATCCTGAAACAAACACATAAAACTTCTTCCAAAACTGCCTCTTCTCCAATGTACTCTGCCTTGGAGATGTCATTCCCATCAATCCTTTTTTTTAAACCAGAAACCTTGACTCCCCCCTCTCACTCATCTAAGCAACAAATGCACACAGTGAGTGTCTCTCGGTCGTTCGCTTCCTGCCACACTGTTTCAGGCTGCCACCATCACTCTGCTAAAATACTGCAAAAGTGGGTGGACTAGTCTCTCCCAAAGCACTTTTACCTCCTCAATCCAGCCTCCTCATTTCAGTTGTAAGAAGACCTTTTCAAAAAATGTACAGTTGATAATGTTACTTTTCTATTTAAAATCCTTTAATACTTGTTATTACTCGATAGGCATGCTCTGCATTTCCATCCTCTCTGTCCCACACTCTTTCTCACCTTCAGCTGTGCTAGAATTTTCTGTCATTTGAATTGAGCAGGCTCCTCCCCACTTAAGGGTCTATGCAAATGCACTTTCTTTTGCCTGGAATTCTTATCCACCCTCTTTGTTTTGGCTAATTACCCGATTACCTCCTGCAATCACTTCCTCTTTGAAGCCTTCCCTCACAAGCAGACTAAGTTAGATCCATCTGCTTCACATTCCTATATGTAAGACCTGGTATTATGCACATTTGTAATTGTTTGCTTTTATGTCATTAATTGTTTAATGTTTATATTCCCTGCTGGAGTATAAGCTTCTTGAAGGTGAGGGTTGTACTTGCCTCGCTCATCTTTGCAGCAGTGGCACGTAGAGAAGGGACCAGCTCATTGGAGAAGTTAAACCTCTATTTCTTCTTCTAATGACCATCTTATACCCAGTCAATAGTCATAGCTTCACATTAGCATTTAAAACTGAAACTCAAGTTCATCTTCTTGAAGGTATATTCTGAGCCAAGATAAGTGCGATTGCATTGGAGTGTCCAGCTTCTGAAAAGTCACATTATTAGTTCCATTTCACAGAACCCTTATTTGGGCTTTTTCTGAAAAGAGCACTGTTACAACTGGTGATGCAGAATGAGGTAGGGACGTTTGTCTCCATTTCATAGATGAGGATTTTGGAACACATAATGGTTATGTAACTTGCCCAAGCTCCTCCAACTAGTAAATGGTAGGACTGGGATTTGAAGAGACTTGCATTTGAATTTGGATTTGAAACTCATCTGCATCTATCCTCTAAACCACAGTGATTATGCACCTAAGACCTTTCCTCCTCTTAAAGAAAAACAGGCAGAGGGAATTAGTGGGTGTCTGATGCACTTCAGCCATGGATACAAAGCTGTGGGCCACTAGGAAACTGACCACTAGTATTTGAATCTTTTTGCCAAGTGCTGACGACACTATCAGAAGTAGTCTCACCCACGCCCCTCATTTAGAGACACCAGTGCCACCTACTGGATATAGATTTTTGTGCTATTTTGGATCCTCCCTTTTGAAAACAAAACACACACACACACACACACACACACACACACACAAACATTTATTTTTCACTGTATGGAAGCTGGGAAGTCCAAGATCGAGGTGCTGGCAGATCTGGTGTCTGGTGAGAGCTCTCCTCCTGGTTTGCAGATGGCCATCTTCTCATTGTGTCCTCTCTTGGATCCTTCTTAATATTTATCTTTAACATAGCTCCACATTCCTGTAGATTTTAGGAACTTGTTAATAGATTACTATGCAATGATACACTTAGGCACTAGGCTAGGCTCCTCAAGGGTGAATTCCTCTTTTGTCGTTTTTATTGCATTTATTTTTACCGAGTCTACATTGACATTTGATAAAAACAAATAGAAAAAAACATTTTTGTCATTGTCATTCACCACTTTTTTCTTCTTTATAATATAAAAGAGAAAATTTATATGCAAGTAGACAAATTTTGTGCCTCCATTTCTTTGTTTTTAAAATGGTGATAATAGTGACATTTACCTCAGAGGGTTGTGGTGAGAATAAAATACATTAATCTGTATAAAGTGATAGGACAGTACCCAGCACAAACATTCAGTAGGTGTTATCTATTATTTTTATTATCCCACAGACAAATTGAATACTTTTCTCTTCTAGAAGATTAAGACAAAAATAAACATTGTTCAATCATTCCTTTTGAAAACAAAAATGACATAAGAGAGAAGCTTAACTATTACAACCAGTCATAAAATTATGGATTAAAGTTTCATTCATTCTGTAAGTACTTCCTGAGTCTCTGCTACATGCTGAAAAAGGCTGGAAAGCAAGAATTCCTAACCCCAAAGAACTTGGAGTGTAGGGACAGAATTAGTAGGTTGACTGAGCCAATAAACTCAGTGTGATACGTGCTCTGTCAGGAGAAGCAGGGGCTCTGCAAGCAGATAGTGGAAGCACCTAATGAGGTTTTATGTAGAAGTTTGGTGAGAGATGAGATTCGAGTTGGAGATGTGGCATTTGTCTCGGGTAGCCCCGGTGACAACTCCCTCCCCTCCTGGTGGCATCCTCCTCTTCCAGCTAACTTCTGTCACCACCTTAAAAGTTCTTTTTCTCTTTTCAGGTAACTGTCAAGCCATGCTAAGATGTGAACAATTACATTTTAAGCTGTGACCCGGCAAAAGAATCATTCCAAGGGGTATTTGAATTTATGGAGGAACTCTAGAAGATCTTCTCAGAGTCCTGGCCCCAGATTAAAAGATCACCAAATGTCCTTAAGATTCTTAGTTAAACTTAGTTCAACAACACAGTCTGTAGAATGGTGGCCAAATGATAATTAGAAACAAAAAATTAACAACAAATTTTAGTAAACACAATTATTTGTTCTAATAGATGTGAAAGTGCTTTGAAAGAGGAGGAAAGCATATGCCAAGGTAAGATATTATGCCCTCTCTGTGTGCCTACTCATTCCATTCCATGGGTGTTGAGAGGTTCAGTGCCCCTGCGTCCAGACAACATGATTATAATAGTTGTCATATAAATGAGCTCCATAAACCAGGGTTGCCTTTAGGAGATAAATACTGCCTAATTTTCTGTAAAGATCTCCTTGGATAAAATATTGGGTTGAAAGGCTTGCATTATATCTGTATTACTCTTAGAACCACATAATATGACAACTCACAAACAGCATTTTGTTCTTCTGATTTAAACATTAAAATTGTATCTTGCCATTTTTGTCAGCTTATTTATCTGCTTCCTGCTTCAGCTTTCCCTTCCCCAACATCAGTCATCAGGAGGTAAAAAATAAAAATAAAGCCAAACTCTCCTATTCAGAGAGGAAAACTTCAGAGTATAAGTACATAATCAAACAAAATTGATGGCAGTGTGAACAAGGATGCACAAGGAATGTGTGTCAACCCATCAAGGAGGCCACAAAATTCTGAATGTATCAAATCCTGTTAGGATTAAGTCACAGGTCCTCATCCAGAATCAAATAGTAGATTTGATCTCACCCCCCAAATCTCCAAAGCATCACATCCCTCTCTGTTCTAGGCTTCCTAAGTCAAGTTTGTTGGCGTTTTCACTGGGGAGAATAGAAGAGCCACTCCCCTCAAGTTCGCCATTCACAGTGGCCCACACCTTTCCTCCTTATTTCTTCGAGACAAATAGTATCTTCTCCTCAGAATAAGATAGAGGACACTTTTATAAACTGTTTGAGATGGTTCAAGTTGCCTAGTTCATTAGGAAAGTAACACAGCATTAGCAGGGTGCCTAATACAGAACTGTTACATAATAGGCTCCAGGTTAATGTTAGTTTAATTAAATTCCATGGTCTAAGAGGCCACAGTCAAGTAGAGGCATGAGGAACCACTGGAGCCTATTTGAACTCCACCACTGATGAACAAGGCTAATTTTTCCAAGATATTTTGTCTCCATTAACTGGCTTTCCTAGTCTGCCAAACACTTTGTTGAGCAACCCGTCTGGTTCAAACTAAAGAAATTGCTCAATTAAATGTCTAGAGAGGTGCGAGAGGGTATTGTCACTCACAAGATGAATTAAATTAACCTGTATTTTCACAATTGATCACTTAGTATTTTTTTAAACTCCTGCTATGTAGGTGTTTTCTGACCCAGCAAGTTGAATCAGTTTCCAAGTCTAATTGGTAGAGCAGAGTGGCCTCCTGGCTGGAGAATATTTCATCCAATCTTTTCTGCTTGGCTCAGATTGCCCAATGGAGGTCAACGTGAGGACTCGGGGAGTACCCAGACTCCCCTTCTACTCAGTGGCTGTTACGAGCCAACCACAAATTACAAGTTAATTGCTCCAGCTTCGATAAAACTGGCTAACTCAACTTCTTATTTTAAAGTTAAAACTCTCCCCTAGTGTAGACAGCCTTAAATTAACTACAATTTGCAAATATTCCCCAAATTGTTAGGATTTTCCAAAGTTCCTCTGAAAACAATAGCAATGTTGTATGGACAAATTGCAAAAAGGTGGTGAGATTTTTGCTTAAAAACAAATGGGGGCAATGTATGAGTGTGGTGAATTAAAAAAGCAAATTCAAGACATTCAGATTTAAAGGGAAGGACTTGTTTTGGAGTTAAAAAACCAAGATCTAAGTGTTAGTTCAGCTGCTTAGTAGGATCATAAAGTACTACACCTTAAACACGACTCAAAAGTACAGGGCTTTTATGTACTTACCTTTAAAAGTCACAGAGCAGACCTAGGAAGGAGGCACACAGGTTTGCTTTGCCCTGTTGCCTGGAAACCACAGGGAAATACCAGAACACCAAGGATCAAAATACAAACTATTTGTATTAATAAACTAAACAAATAGTTTTATATTTCTAGTGTTAGAAATATCACAGAAGGCAGATTTCTAAAGAAGCTTTTACTATATATTCCTTTTAAATGATCCTTTGGTTTCAGCAATCTGTCTTCGAAATAGTTGCTGTTGATCCTTCTCTGTTTCTATGGCCCTAGCCCAGGTTCTCATCACCTTCTTTCTAGATTGCCTCTAAATGCCGTCCCTGACTTCAGGCTTAGTCCTGCACCAATCTTTCTTCCACAAGGCAGTCCCAAATGAAAATCTAAAGCTCAAAACTAAACAAAGCTAAAAAATACACTGTTTGTGGATCTATACCTAGAAGATAAAATAAATCTTCAAAAGCAAGGCATAATGAATACTACAGAATAGTGGTAACCTCTTCAGGGACACAACATGACACAGGGAAGAAGACCAAAACAATGGCTCAACATTTTGAAGTACTGGGAGTGGAGGAACGAAACCAACAGTTAGAACTCTATATCCAGAAATTCACGTAAACAAAACTTGAGAGTGTTCATCACCAGCAATGTGACCTGTAAGAACTGTTTAAAGAAGTTTTTTTAGGCAAAGGATAAAAGGAAACCAAGGACAGATGACACAAATAGCACACAAAGACCAAAATGGTAGATAAAAATTTAAGAATAGCAAAAATAACATTAATACAAATGATCAAAACACTGCAATTAAAAAACAAAATTGTCACTGTCACATGATAGAAAAACCAAACCCCAGTTATTATCTGTGTACAAGAAATACACTTTACTTTTTATTTATTTATTTGTTATTATAGTTGACATATAATATTATGTTAGTTTCAGGTGTACAACATAGTGATTCAACATTTATATAACTTACAAAAGTGAATACCATAAGTCTAGTAACCATATATCTCTGTACAAAATTATTACGATATTATGCACTGTATTCTTTATGTTGTACATTATATCCTTGTACTTACTCATTTTATAACTGTAAGTTTTTACTTCTTAATCTCCTTTCCTGTTTTCCTTCCACCCCCATCACTTCCCCTGTGGCAACCATCGGCTTATTCTCTGTATCTATGAATCTGTTTCTGTTTCTGTTTTGTTTGTTCATTTGTTTTGATTTTCAGATTCCACATATAAGTGAAATCATATGGGTACTTCCCTTTCTCATCTGACTTATTTCACTTAGCAAAATACTCTCCAGATCCATTCATTTTGTTACAAAGGGGAAGATTTCATTCTTTTTTATGACTGAGTAATATTCCGTTGTGTATATACCACATATCTTTATCCATTTATCTATTGATGGACACGTAGGTTGCTTCTGCATCTTTTTTTTTTTTTATTGTTAGACTTATTGGGGTGACATCTGTTAGCAAGGATTACATAGGTTTCAGGCTTACAGTTCTACAGTGCATTGTGAACTTGTTGTATAATAAGTTCACCACCTAATGTGAGTTCTCTTTCCATCACCTTATATTTAGCTTCCCCCCTCCTCTCCCACCCCCTGCTTCTGCATCTTGGGTATTGTAAATAATGCTGCAATAAGGATGCATGTACCTTTTCAAATTAGTGTTTTTGTTTTCTTTGAATAAATGCCCAGAAGTGGAATTGCTTTGTTATATGATAGTTCTATTTTTAATTTTTTGAGGAACCTCCTTACAATTTCCCGTAGTGTCTGCACCAATTTACAATCCCACCGAACAATGCATTAGGGTTCCCTTTTATTACATCTTTGCCAATGCTTATTTCTTCTATTTCTGATATGCTTTAAATATAAAGAGATAAACAAGGTAAAATTGAAAAGATGACATGAGATATACCATGTAAATACTAATCAAAAAGAAACCAGAGTAGAGATATTAATAGCAGATGAAATAAATCTCAGAAAAAGGAATATTATGAGGGATATGGAGAAAATTTTCACAATAATAGAGGAATCAATTTTTTTTTCAGTAATGCATTCTCAGTAATTGATGGAACTGACAGGTAGACAAAAAAAAAATCAGTAAAAATATAGAGGACCTGAACTACACCACCATACAACTTGCTATAGAACAATACATTCCAAAATAGTAAATTATGCATTCTTTTAAAGTGTGCATAAAACATTCAGCAAGAAAGATCATATTCTGGGCCACGAAAATACCTCAACTTCAAAATAAATAAAATCATGGAGAGTATGTTCTTTAGCAACAACAGGATTAAATTAGAATAAATAATGGAAAAATATTTAGAAAACCCAGAATATTTGGAAATTAACATTCTTCTAAATAATTCATACATCAAAAAAGACACAAATTAATTAGAAAATATTAGAACTGAATTAAAATGATGATATAATATCAAAATTTGTGAGACACAGTTTAGTGTTGAAAGGGAAATGTGTAGCAGTAAATGCTTATATTAAAAACGATAAAAGTCTTAAATCAATGATCTAAGCATTTATCTTAAGAAACTAGAAAAAGAAGAGTAAATTAACTGCCAAGTAAGCAGAATGGAGGAAATAATAAAAATAAGAACAGAAATCAATGAAAATCAAGAAAAACAATAGTGAGGTATGTGAAATGGGTGAAGGGGGTCAAAAGGTACAATCTCCCAGTTACAAAATAAGTAAGTCATGGGGACATGATGTACAGTATGGTGACTATAGTTAATAATACCGTATCGCATAGTTGGCAGTTGCTAAGAGAATAGATCTAAAAAGTTTTCCTCACAAGAAAACAAATTTTTGTAACTATGTATATTGATGGATGTTAACTAGACTTATTGTGATCATTTCCCAATGTATACAAATACCAGATCGTTATGTTTTATACCTGGAACTAATAGATTCTATGTCAATTATATTCCAATTAAAGAAAATTAATTAATTAAATAAAGTTTTAAATACGTCGGAAGGCCCAGCAAAGTGGGCCTCAGGGCAAGAGACCCCTGGAGCCAAGCTGGGCTTCCCGGTTTGGCCTAGCTGCATGCATTTTCTCATCTGACACCACCTTTCCCATCCCATGTGTCCCTGCCCTGCGGACAGCCGTTTTCCACACCTTCTAGAACAGTGCCTGGGAGGTTTATTTTCTTGGCTTCCTAGTGCGTGTGGAAGCAGAGGGGCTTTCCTGTCCCCGCCAGCACGTCCCGTCCTGTGGTCGGCCAGGGACCAGGCCCCGCCCTGACAGCCACAGCTGAAAGGAGAAGCAGGAAGCGGTGGCCTGGGCACACAGAGGACAGCTGATTAAAGGGCTGGAAAACAGAGCCCAGGAGGCAAGCTTTAAGGAACTGGATTTCTTCCTGGAAACAAAAAAGAGGACAGAGGCTGACTCAATTGTCATCTTCAAGTGTATGAGGGGTCATTATGATGGGAGTGATACCCCAGCTGCTCTCCATCACCAAACCCACCAGCAGGACGAGTTCACGCTGAGGCAGGAGGAACGCAGTTTCTTGCTGAAGGAAGATCTTAGGTTGATAGGAGCCTCCATCTGCCTCAGGCCATCATGAGGGTCAGGCTGGACTTTTCTGTCTAAAACTCAAAAAATAAAGTGAATGACTGCTTTCTTTCACAACTGTAATTCTTAATGTCTTCCTCTAACATACTCTCTTTTATTTTTGTAGGATTAGTGGGAAAAAAGCTAGAAAAAGCTTTCTTGAATGAAGGAAACATGGTCTGCATCACTTAAAATTCTGTCTAGTAATGCCGACCCTTGATGTTACCTCAGTTAAAAAAAAAAGGAGCTACTTGTTCTAATCACACAATTAGAACACAGCTGGGAAAGTAAGCCTTTTCCCCCCAAGTTAAATTTTTACCAAGTTGCTATGGGTATAATTTGCTCAACGGACTCAAGGAGAATAATTTGGAGGATATAATTGAGCACAGGGCTTATAAAAACTATTCCCTGGACTATCCATTTTTAGTTGTTTTCATTTAGTTTTAAAGACAATGGCAACTTTTCATCTCTCTTGTGAATTTGGTGGGTCTATACACAGGAGCTGGAGGAATTTCTCAGGATGTCAAAACTACTGGATAGCATCTGGTACAATAAATTAGAAAACAGACTCTGAAGAGATAAATGGTTAACAGAATAACAACAGCTATCTTTTGTTGTGAGGTTAGTGTGTGCCAAGTGCCTTTCATGTTAATCTTCATAATGACCCCATGATGGTGGTATCAATATCCTTGTTTGGCAGATCAGAATACAGAGTCAGAGAGATGAATAACTTATCCAAGGTTACATAGGATAGCAGGTGGTGACATCCAGATTCAAATCCAGGTCCACTTGACTCCGAAGTCTGTGTTCTTCTCATGCTCCTGCCCTGCTCCTGGTTTGTGAATTCACTTTGTTAGGATGTGCTAGCTCCCAACACAGGACCATGTGATTTAAAGAGGTTATTTGGTCAGTCTCCTGATGTCATTATTTTGCTCACTAAGAAAACTCATTAGGTGCCAAGATCAATAAAAGCAGTGGTTGATAGGGACATCATCACAATGAAACAAACTCACACCTAGAGGCTGCTCCATTTCCCATCCTCTCTATGCAATCATCTGTTGAATTCTTTGGCCTACAACATTAAATCTTTGGAGCTATGGCTTCTTAATTCCCACCAGTTAAGCACAGCCCTGTCTCTAAAATTGTGTTCCTAATGGGGTGGTCCATGGACCATCTGCAACAGCATCGCCTGGATGATTGGCTAAAAATGTAAATTCCTTGAGGCCTCACCTGTGACCTACTGAATCAAAATCTCTGGGCGGTCAATCCATATATCTAACAAATACTCCAGGTCATTTTTACACATGAGAAAATTTGAGAATTATTGCTCCTAAAGCAGTGGTTCTTAACCTTAGATGAACATTGTAATCACCTGGGGCACTTAAGCCTAAATTGCCCCTCTGGAAGTTTTTATTTGTCTGGGGTATGCATGGCCTGAGCATCAGATTTTTTTTTTTTTTTTTTTTTTTTTTTGGCTTTTTGGTATGTGGGTAGCTCCCTGACTGGGAATCGAACCCAGGCCGCAGCGCTGACAGCGCCAACGCCGAAGCCTTAAGCCTCTACACCATCAGGGAACTCCCAAGCATCAGATTTTTCAGAGCTCCCCAGGGCATTCTTATACGCAACCAAGACTGAAATTACTTTCTGAGACCTAGAACACTGCTTCTCAAATGTGAGCAAGTATCAGGATCAGAAGGAAGTTTTATTAAAAACAGGTTGCTGGGCCTCACCCCCAGAGCTTCTGATTCAGTAGGTCTGCAGTAGAAACCGAGAATTTGCATTTCTAACAAGTTCCGAGGTAATGCTCTTCTAGGAGCCACACTTTGAGAACCTCTGGTTTAAACATTCTCCAATATTGCATACATCACCCACTGCTACATTTTAAATAATCAAGGAAAAATCTTTTCACGACTTTGAAAACTTCAGGGATATCTTGTACTTTCCAGCCCTAATTTAAATACTTTTGCAAATGGGTCCACCGAAGGCTAAATCATGTCAGTCTTGTAAATAGAAAAATGATTAACCAGGTTTCCCCAGAGGAAATTTAGATATTCAAGGAAGTGAAACCAGCATTTACCCAGAATAAATAATAATGTTTCTTAGGTATGTTGCCCCTTGCAAAGCTAAAAGAAATCTGATGAGTGGATATCCGTGAAAGTACAGTCACTCCCAATATTAAGGGATGTACTAGGGAAAAAACATGGTATGGAAAAATCAAACTTTTTTGTACAAGTACATGAAGAAATCTTGGTCTTGTCATTTTGGTCCTGTTTCCATTCCTGCTATTGCCAGAGATGATGGTGCAGTAACTAATGACTTTGGGATTAGGGAATCACTGGATAAGAGGAAGGATCATTCCAACTTGCCTTGAAGGTGTGCCCTGCACAAGCCCGGGCACCATTCACGTAAACTTTGCTGCAAATTGTACCTTCTGGAGTTGTGCTGCATGGCACAACTGGGAGAGGTCTACAGCTTTTCTGGAAACCTTAGCAATCTCTCCCAAGAAACAAGGACATAGAAAGCTTAACATCACATGCCCTGGAAGTCCACTGCTTCCTCTGACCACACCTGCTTCTCCTACTTTCCAGGTGCTGGCTGTGGGTGACCCACTAGGGGAGGGATGGGGAGAACCAGAAATTGCCATCTTAGCTGTTCATGTGCACAGAGAGAGCCATGGGACACCTAGCTGGGGGAACCTTGGTAGCAGTGTTGAGGGTCAGAGGAGGCACAGAAAAGAGGTCATTGGGTGAGCATGTAGGGCCTTTGGGTATATACATGCCAACCTCAGCTCCTTTTTAGAGCTGTAGATAAAGTTAGACTCCTCAGCGAGGTTCCTTTTTCCCTTACTTCTTTACCTTTACACATTGCTCCTGCACCCATTCTAGAACCACCATATGCTGTGTATTGTCTGGAGAAATTCCAATTTTAAGTATTTCTATCTGAGTCCAGAGTCTGCCTTGGTTTTAACTCTGGAAACGTGATCATTCTTAACTGCAGCCTGAAGGACAATCAGGAGGTCGCCACTCCACTCCCCACTCGGGGATTTACTCCAGCTCCTTCTAGGACTTCTAGCATCATCCATCCCCCAAATGGAAGTAGCTTCTGAGGCTGAGGATCTAAGCTAGGAGGTGAGGAGTCATGCCAATGGAAATAATTTAAAGGAATAAGTCATTGGTGTTCAAGTAAATCTTCCAGACAGTAGGAATGAAACTAGGGAGACTCACTGCCCATTCCAGATGTTTCATCTCAAATCTCAAACCCATTGTTCTAGATTGAATGTTTTTGTCTCCCCCATACTCATGTTGAAGCCCTAACCCTTAAGTGAGACTGTACTTAAAGTAAGGAACTAATTAACATTAAATTAGGTGATGAGGGCCTGATAGGATTAGCACCCTTATAAGAAGAGACACCAGACAACTTGCTAGCTTGATCCTCCCAGGGCAGAGACTGAGTAAATACCATGTGAATACAGGCGAGAAGGCAGCTAGCTGTCTGCAAACCTAGAAGAGAGCTTACAAACCAGGAAGAGAGCACTTGCCAAAAAACAAATACTTCTAGCCTCCAGAATTATAAATAAAATAAATGTATGTCATTCAAGCCACCCAGTCTGTGGCACTTTGTTATGGCAGCCTGAACAGACTAAGACAACTATCCTTTTTCTTCTCTCCCCACTTTGACTCAAGTTCCTCTACAGGAGGGCTGGATTAGGTCGAGATCCGTTGTCGTCGTCATCATCATCATCATCATCATCATCATCATCATGGCTCCCCACTATCTCCATCACTGGCTTGTAAGCATCTAAGTGCAGGACTGGATCTCAGTCATTTCCACATCCCCCAGCACTTAGCAGACTTTTGTCCTGCAGTGGTGTGTGAGAGTCCAGGCAGAACGCACAGTGGAAATGGATGCCTGCAGAGGGCACAGAAGGAAAATGCCTGTGCCAGTTTGTTATCTCACTTTTTACTTTTAATGGTATATCCAAAAAACATTTATTCCCACCGCTAAAACTTCATGTGACTACGTTGAGGCCAGGAATGGCTGAAATGCTGAAGTAAAAAGAGAATGCACAATGATCACTATCCAGCGTGGAAGACGATAACTCTGTGTCATCTGTCCCAGCTCAGGCACCTGTCTCCTCAGGAGTGGCTGAGAATTGCAGGTTTCTGCTCTGGTGGGCAGCTTGAGCTACAGGAGAGATGGGGTGTGGGGTGGACGTCCTCCTATGATGGCTGGAAATCTTGCACTGGGGACTCCTTGGTATAACTAGGAAGATCTATCTAATTCTTACTAGGGGGACTATTCCAAACATTTAACACCTGGGAAGGTAGTTGTAAACAACCAATGCAGCTATATTAGCACATAGCAGCTGCTCATCGACCCAGGAATGGCTAAAGGCTGTTTCCACATTTGCTTCACAGACCAAAGTCACACTTGTGGGCACAGCTAGATCAGGGCAGTTAGAATCCAGCCTGTACAATTCATCAGAAGTGTATGTGTACTGCCACAGAGTTACCCAGAGAACGAAGTCACTCAAGGGCATGGGGGTACAAGACCCAGTTCTAAATCAGACATATATCTAACTCATGCAAGTGTTGTTTTTTATTTTAAACCAAATATCAGGGAAGCAAAGAAATAATTATCACAGCAATCCTTGCCAGACACAAATATGCCAAGGGCACAGAAATACATACACACGTTTTAAGAGATGTTATCTATGTACTAGATGGATGCTGATGATAACCACTTTGAGCACCTCTTGTAATTGCAGAAGTCAAACATGACTGGTATTCATCTTTTGTTATCAGTATGTATTGAGTATTACAATTTTAATACAGTTTTTTCTTTCTTAAAATGTGTATACATTTTTGGCACCCTCTGTATTAAACAAACACACAAATTGACATCCTATTTTCATGAGTACTTCACCTTCTTCAATCCAAAGTTCCAAACATCGCACGAAATAGATTCGGGATAGATTTTGGTTATACTCTAAGAATTACATAATGTGAAGAAATTATTTCTAGTAAGTCCTGACATAAATTCTGTGAATTGAGAATGACAAGGGGAGTAGATGTAACCAAATGCAAGAATCCGGAAATTTTTTAAATTGTCTTTATTTATTTTTTTTTTAAATTTTGTTCACAAAGGCGCAAGCAAAAAAGAGAATGTTTTCTGGAAATTTTGTAATGTGAAATAGCAAATTCCAGGTTGCAAAATATTAATAAATGAATTGTCACTGTATAAGTTTCTGTTGGCTTGAGCTTTGTGCTGATTATAGGTAAGAATTATTTTCTTAAAATACATTTACATTTAAATATTGTAGTCATTTTATTTGGTCAGCATTCCAACTAGATCTACTCTTACAATTTCCTCACAAAATAAAAAATTAAAATGAAAAAAACACACAAAATGATAGACAACGTATAATCTCAATTTTGAGCCTTGGCGGCAACAAAATAAAGCAGTTATATCTGTCCGTTCGCTTTATTTCTTGGTAAGTTTTAGTTTTATTCGAATGGTGTGAAAGGCTCACCTGAGCAACGCTTTTCACAAGTGGGTGGAGACAAAGCCAGCTTTTTCTGGCAATGATCAGAAGTAGATCTAAAGAAAATGTTATCTTTAAGCCAAACCCACATAAATGAGAAACCTATTACAAATGGGAAATCTACTGAGAATTCATTGGCTACTGGCCATTCTCCAAACAGAGCTAAAGATAGCAGTGGCATAAACAATGGAAGCGAAAGGTTAAAGAACAAAGACATTTGCATAAAATCTCTTAGCAGTGACTTTATTCCCACAGAGTAACATGAACTCTGCCCTCTGATGCTTTTCCTTCCAGGTGATAGACAGCCCTACCACATGCTCCCTTCCCCAACTCCCAGGATTCTTCAGGGCTCTTAGGAATTTTCACATTTTTTTTCTACATAAATTTTCAGCTCCATGAGGACTATTATTTAGTTGTATCCCTTTTCCCCATCTAGCACAGGGCCTGGCAATAGTAGGTACTCATTTAGAAGTTGGTTGGGTAGATGAATGGATAAGAAATTTGGAGGAAGATATGATTAGGCACAAAGTCAAGAGAAATTTAACCAAAAAATTATCCTCAATTCTCGCTCCCTCCAACCAAAGTTTGACTCTCCAAAAACATCCAGGTTCATTAGGAAGAAATGAAGAGAAAATGTAAAGAAGAATTAGAGGAAAAGGAGATGGTAATGAGATGAAAATGAGGCTATGGGGAAGCTGACCGAATTTGTTGTCTACTATTCATTCCTACACACAAGCACACGTGTGCACACACACAGACACACACGCACACACTTCTGATACACAGAGCTGTCCAACACAGGCCAAATGTTTCTCCAGAGAATGAATGGTTACTTTGAATAGACTGTGTAAATTAGATCATAATAAATAATAAGAAGATTTCTGCAACCCCAAACCTGACAATAGGCCCTCAGAAGAGACTTTCCCAAGCAGTGGTATGAGGTGCAGGAACCTCATTTGAGGTGAATTTGCATTTTACACCTCACTTCCCCTCTGGCTTTTTAGTGCTCTGGATGCTGAGTAATAGAGGCTGATCAAGAAAAGCAGGAAAAGGAGGGAAAGAGGCCCAGTTTGTCCAGAAGCTGAGTAATACACCTATGAGAACAGAGTAAACCACAGCTGTCTAACTCATTTCCTTTAATATAAATACTAAGCTCAGCAAAATATAGTTACAAAAAGAGATGAATAAAAGAATGATGCAACGTACGATAATTACTACTGCTCGTCAGAGTTTCTGGTTTTCTTCTTCCAGGCCCACAGAAGGACTACTTCCCCATCTCCACCTACTGATATGATTCTCTGTAGTCAATAAAGTGTGAGTGCAAGTGATACGGGCCACTTCAAGGTGAAGCATCCAAGAGCTGGTACGTGATTCTCCATGATCCTTTTTCCTCCTGCCACTGCGATGCGTGGCATTTCAAGTGATGGGGGCTCCACCAGCCCGAGTCCGGGAGTGGGCATGATGTACAGGGAACAGCAAGCTACTGCCCCTGGGTTGGCTGACTAAAGTTTTATAAATAAAGACATACCCATTTGTCCAGGAATGCTTGCTGTTACAATTGTTACAAGTTACAATTGAGTTGTTGCACTGAGACTACATAGCTTGAAAACCTAAAATGGAGCTCCCTGTGGTGTAGTGGCTAAGGCTTCGGCGCTGTCAGCGCTGCGGCCTGGGTTCGATGCCCAGCCAGGGAACTACCCACATAAAAAAAAAGAAAACCTAAAATGTTTACCAGGTGGCCTTCTAAGAAAAAAGACGCTGACTCTTGATGTAAAGCAGTGCTCCCCCATCCCCACTGGCTTGAAGAGAACATGTAGATCGAAGGGAAAGACAAGCCCTTGTTATTTTAAACCAACAGAAACTGGGGACTTCCTTGTTATTCATATATGACCCAGGTTATTCTGACTGACAAAACTCAAAAAAATCACTCAATTTGTGTGTATGTCATTAATAGAAATATATTATTCAAGAAATAGTGAAAACATTTATTTAGCACAGAACTTTGCACAGAGTAAGCACTTGGGTAGTAGTTTCCTCCTTTCTCAGTTGAACGTTCCCCATTGACAATGGGGCTAGAATATTGATGGGATCAGGAACAGACTACATGTCAGCTCTCTCAGAACACATTGTCTAAAAACTGTAGCTTTTCAACAAGTTTTAAAGGGAAGGTGTTGACATGACAGTTATTAAGATGGTTCAAAAAACATTAGAAGAGGCAGACTGAAAGCAAAAGTAAGTCTGTTCAATACAGGGTTGAAACCTCGATTGTCAGCATGTGGGGCATGCCAATAAAAGAGGCAAAGAGCGGCCCCTTTTCGTATGATTGCTGCTGGCATGCTGCAGCCTGGTTACACGTTTGAAGCAGAGGTGAAAAAGTTGAACTGGACTCACTAGCTTTAGTAATGAAAATGATTTTTTTTAAGTTTTAAATGGTTTTTTAAGTGTTCATTTTTAATTTTGGAAAAAAGGAAGGTTAGAGAATATTTGCTAAGTTTTTAATAACAATGCAAATAACAAATACTTTTATAGCTCTTACAATGTTCCAGGCACTGTTCTGAGCACTTGACACATTTTAGTTCTAATCATCATCACAATCCAATAAGTTAGGCACTCTCATCCTCACTTTACAGGTAGAACGGTAAAGCATAGAGAAACTAAGTAGCTTGCGCAGAGTCAGCATTTAGAGGTGGAGCTTCCCTCAAATACAGGCATTCTGGGTCCAGTGCAGTGGCTCTTAACCACCTTGCTCTATTGAATGTCTGACTTGGGACAGATATGAAGGTAAAGATGTGTTGCTAGGTACTGTGTTCACTAGGATGCTTCTGGCTCTGTGCATCAGAATGCCAAACTCAAGCTGGCTTCAAAAATGAGGAAATATTTTATTTCATGTTAACAGAAGTCAAAGGGTAGCTGCAGAATTGGTTGAATCAGTGTCTCATCGATGTTATAAAGAATCCAGGGTCTCTTTGCCTTTTGATGCGGTTACCCACAACACCGACGTCACCTAAGGTAGGTCATGTTTATGTTCAATGATGGCAACCAGTGGCAAAGGGTACATATGTGATCCTTGGTTGCCAACCAGCTACAAAGAGAAATTCACTCACCCTCTTCCAGTCTTTCTGGGCCAAATTAGATCACATGCTCATGGCTGGAGGGGGCTGGGGTGAGTTGGGGGAATTGACTAGGGCAATGCCATGCATTGTTTGGCTTAGAAAAATCAGGGTTCCTGGAATTGAAGAAGGGGTCAATTCCCCTGAGGCCATCCTGCTGCTGGACTTAATACAAGGATTGTCTGGAAAAATATCCAGCCATAAATGCCTCTATTTTTTCATATTACATGGCTGAATACTTTCCAGACAGCCCTCATACATGAATAAAATCAGAGTTTGGTTAGAAAGAAGGATAGGGGTTGGGTGGGTAAGCAACCAACAGGGTCCACCGGCACATATCAGCTGAAGTGTAACCTTATCTACCTACTTAGTTATCTCTGCCTCCTTTTCCCTGGGGCTCCTTACATAGTGGTAGCATCATATTGAGGTGATAAAATTCATACTCCTATTGCATCATGAATTTGAATCTTAATTTTGTTATCTGTTCATGGACAAGTTGCTTAAACTCTTGAGCGACTGAGTATGCAAATGGTCAATGGTCAGGATATATGTATGAACTGTCTGGAAAGTATCCAGCCATGCAATATGAAAAATAGAGGCATTTATGGCTGGATTCATGTGTGTGTGTGTGTGTGTGTGTGTGTGTGTGTGTAAACTCTGACCCACAATCTGCGGCAACCAATGTAGAAAACCAACTTATTATCTACACCAGTAACCAGTCCAAAAAGTCAGACCACTATTTCATTTTTTTTTTTTTTTTTTTTTTTTACTTTTTTGGTATGTGGGTAGCTCCCTGACTGGGAATCGAACCCAGGCTGCAATGCTGACAGCACCAGCGCCAAAACCTTAAGCCACTACACCATCAGGGAACTCCCCAGACCACTATTTCTAACAACCAGTCCATGAAACCAAACAATACCACTGTAACAATCAGCCCCAAATGGTCAGGATTTTATTAATAACTGACAGTTTTATAATTTTTGCTCCCACTTTTAGGACCAATTGGAGAAAGCCAAATATGTAGCCCTAACCAATCACATAATGCCTTGCTTCTCGTTAGTGAGCCTGCAATTTCTCCGTGTCAACAGCCTCCAAACAGAGTAGACCTGAAGACTTCCCTTTCTCTATTGTAAAGCTTTCTCTCTTGCCTGCTTCCTTTGAGTCTCTGTCAAAAGCAAGTGATGGTGCCTGACTCCTTTGCTATTTCAAGCTCTTAATAAATAGCTTCTGCTCAGTGTTATTGGGTGTTCTTCAATTATTTCCACACTCCGTAAGCTTCAGTTTCCTCATCTGCAAAGTAGGAATAGTAATAATAATGACTTCAGAGGGCTGTTGTGAAAATTGGATTAGATTATATAATAAAACCCTTAGCATGTTAATTATTATGAACTGAATATTATCTCTTGAAAAATAATTGTTCATTTGACTACTTGATGGATATATTTGTAAGAGGGCAAAGAAACTGTAGGTATCACCAATAGGGCATGATTCAACAAAGTCAATGTTTTCCTATAAGCTCATCATACACTTCCTGTGAAGTGTCCCATAAGTGACTGAGACTGTGTGTGTCTTCACTGACCTCCATAAGGGCTGCTCAGGACAATGAGACTGGCCTGGATTTGGATAAATCACAGGTGCTCAGAAAATTTCAGTGTTGAGAGCGTCCAGTGCTAGCACTGGGTCTTCCACGTAGTAGGTAGGTAGAAACTATTTGTTAATCGAGTGATTGATAAACAAGTGCTATTTACCTCTGCTAAAGGTTTGAAAATTAATTTGAGTAACATGTGGAAACTATTATCATGTAGTCTAAGAAGCTAAAATTTCAAAGATCTATGATGGAAACGTGTATTTCAGTCCTCATAAATATTTGAAGCCGCAAAAAAAAAAAATATATATATATATATATAATTCATTACCTATACTGAGAGAAAGACCAAACAAAATAATTAAAATACAATGAGAAAGAAGAAGATATAAAGGAAAAAGAGCAACAGGAAAGAGAGAGAGAATGAACAAGACATTTTCCCTTCTGTGCTACGAGACACATGAACAGGGAAGCAAGAGGTTCCCATGCAGAAATGTCAAAGGACAGCCTAGCATAAATGTCTCACAGAGAAGAAGAAAGATGTGATTCATTCCCTTAATATTAAGAAATTTTTAAGTGTTTGTGGTTTGCACCCATCCATGTTGTAGATTATTTTGATTACAAGAAGTGAAATCCCTGAGAGGAAGTTCAAGAGAGTAAAGGTGAAAGTAACTATGGTTGGGGAGCATTCCAGGTTATAGTCACTTTATCCTTCAAAGATCTCTTCAGATGATCAAAGAATATAAGTTCAAGACAAAGTTGTGTTCATCATGCAGAGAAAATACAGTGAGGCACCTGCATAAGGTAAAATGAGTTGGGCTAGGTTTCTTGAAAATGTGTTGTGCGGCCCCCCAGATTCCTGGGTGGCAGTCCCACTCAGCCACCTGTCTGGACATTTGCAAATACAAGGGCGGCAGGGGGCTAAGTGGAGGAAACGCTGTGAAAGTGGTCATTATCGCCTCTGGCAAACACTGAGAGTAGAAAGACATGTCCTAAAACTTAGTCTTTGATCATCTGTAGCAGAAAAGAGTGGGAAAGAGTCTTTAAATGATAAAATAGTGAGAGACAATAGGGAGTCAGAGAAGTCATCATGGTCTTCTGCCATATGCTTTAAGCAAGAGTCATTTTTCTTTTTTTAAGCTCAAGCCTGACGTTTCTGCCATTGCCGGGCCGATGTTCCCTCTGTGGCCCAGGTTCTGTGCTCAGTCGCTGATTTCTCCATTTGGCTGCTTTACGCTAATAACCCAACAGAGACCCCTCTTCTTTCATGCACAGTGAGTCACTCCTCATTCTCCCTCTTTCCATGTGAAGTATATGCTGAGTCAAAATGCATGGACAACCAGCAATAGACCCACACAAATACACCCCGCTGGTTTTTAACAAAGGTGCAAAAGCAATTCCGTGGAGTTAGGATAGGCTCTTCCACAAATGGTGAGGGGGAAATTGGACATCATATTAAAAAAAAAAATGAGCCTCACACTTTATACAAAATTAACCCAAAATGCACCATAGATGTAAATGTAAAATATAATACTATAAAAGTTTTGGGCAAAAACATTGTAGTAAGTCTTCGGGACCTGAGACTAGGCAGAGTTTTTAGACTTGGCACCCAAAACACGGTCTATAAAAGAAAAAAAATCAACAGTTGGACCTCATAAAATCTAAAACGTTTGTTCTAGGGGAGGCCATGTTGAAGAGGATGAAATGGGAAGCTACAGATTGGGAGAAAATATTTGCAAATCACATACATGGCTAAAGACTAGTATCTACAATACGTAAAGAATTCTCAAAACTTAAAAGTTAAAAAAAAAACAATCTAATTAGAAAAGGGGCAAAAAG
This sequence comes from Lyroderma lyra, assembly GCA_004026885.1. NCBI lineage: Eukaryota > Metazoa > Chordata > Mammalia > Chiroptera > Megadermatidae > Lyroderma > Lyroderma lyra. The sequence goes on along the minus strand of PVJL010005210.1, from coordinate 9,663 downwards.
ACATTAATAGATATTACACCAAAGAGGCTACCCAGATAATAAATAAGCACAGGAAAAAATACGCAACATCATCGGCTATTAGGGAAAGGCACATTGAAACCACAATGAGATGTGGTTTCACTACATACCTATGAGAATGACTAAAATAAAACAATACCAAATGCTGAAGAGAGTGTGGAGAAATTGGATAATTTATACATTGTTCTTGGGAATGTAAAATGATACAGCCACTTTGCAACATGGTTTGAAAGTTTCTTATAAAACTAAACATGAAGTAGCATGTGATTGCACATTTTGTGTGTTCATCTCAGAAAAATGAAAATATATGGTCACATGAAAACCTATACACAAATGTTCATAGCAGCTTTATTTGTACTATCCCAAATCGGGAATCAATCCAGGAGTCCTTCAACAGGAGAATGGTTAAAACTGGTACATAGGTAACATGGAATACTACTCGGCAATAAACAGGAGCAGACTAGTGTGGTGAATCTCCAGGGAATTGTGCCAAGTGAAAACAGCCAATCCCAAAAGATTACATAGTCTAAAATTTCATTTATATAACATTTTTTAAATAACAAAACTTTAGAAATGGAGGCTAGTTTAGTGGTCATGAGAGATGAAAAATTGGAAATCTGGCACAAGGGAAGTGGGCATGGTGATAAAAAGGCCATGTAATAGATCCTTTCGGTTTTGGAACTGTTCAGTATCTTAACTGTAGTGATCACAAACCTATATGGGTGTTAAAATTGTATAGGACTTAATATACATGGGTGCATGCATGCATGCATGCATGGACACACACACACACACACACACACACACACACATAAATGAACTCAAATAAAACTGGGAAAATCTGAGTAAGATCCATGGATTGCATCGATGGTAATATCCTGGTTGTGATATTATACTGTAGTTTAGCAAATTGTTACCATTGGGGGGAACTGAGTAAAGTGTAAAAGGGATCTCTCTGCCTTATTTCTTATGGCTGCATGTAAATCTGTAATTATCTCAACTAAAAAATATGTATGTATATACTTCTCATATACCTATGCTCTGTTTATGGAGTAACAACCAAACTAAAACATGTCAGCCATCTAAACCAATCTCTTTTCAAGGTAATTCCAACCATTCTTGATAATTCCATGTTTACCCTCAGGCCGTGTCCATATTATACCCAAAGGAATATTTTCCTTTTCTTTTTTTAAATGATTTTAATTTTATTATAAAGGTAATATCAAATTATAAGAAAGATGAAAAATATAGAACTAATATTAAAGAAAATAAAGATTTATTCTAATCCCACCACCCAATAATAACTTGAATAAAAAAAAATAACTTGAATAGTATGCCTTTAAGAGATATGTTGTAATTTAACTTATCTTTAGTTTTTGACACTTCAGTAGTAAAATTAGTGCTCTGTGGCATTAATTTTCAGAAATATGCTTTCAAGAATATCTGAGACTTTGTTTCTTAGAATATATTCTTTAGAGAACTTGTATTTTGTTAATAATACAATTCTTATAGAGATAAATAAGATCAGGACACTGTATCAGCGTCAATATCCTGATCATGATACTATCCTATAGTTTTGCATTTGTACATTTGCCCTAGTGAATAGTGCTCATGAACACTCATGCTCATGAACACTCATGCTCCCTGTTCTGGTGATTATTCTACATCAGTATTCATGTAGGAGGTTGAGACCCTCAGTGTGCACTTAGAGACAATAGCTTACCATGGCCATTCTATTCTCACAGACACACCAGAAATATCACTAGTGCTGATACTCAACTTGCTCTGCTAAGGGTGTATGTTCAAGGAAAGGCAAAAAGTCCTCCAATTGCCAATCATCAAAGACTTGGCAATTGCCCAACCTCGACTTCTGTAGACTATCGCAATTCCCAGGTCTGAGAAGCATGTACATTCAACAAGCTTCCTTAATATAAAAAGAAGAGGAGAAAAAGCCAAAAAAAGAGAAAAAAGAAAAAAGCACGCTCCTAGAGGCTCCAATTCCATTGCTCAGCGTCCTTGATGAGTGAAGTCTCATTTTTCGGATCCACTTGTGCAAGCCTGTAATGGGCTTTCCTGGAGAGCAGGTAATAGATTCTTTCAGAAAGCCTCCAAAATAGAATTCACTGGAAAGAATAGGCTGCATAATTCAGGAAACAACCAAAAAAAAGTGCATAATTATATATTTCTCAGTCTTCACCATCATGGTGCCATAGACGGATGAAGCGGGTAAAATAGGAAACACATGACAAAAGTCAGTGCGCTATTACCTCCAGTCCAGGAGAGACTTCCAGCGTGCGGAGCAGCACCAGCAGGCCCTGGAAGCAGGCCTTCCCAAGGTGGACATGGTGCTGTGACAGTCTTGCCTGAAAACTACACTTCACTGAATTTAATCTGTATTTTTCTTGTTGCATATCAATAGATCCTCTTGTGGTGGAAATGGATATAAGGATAAGAGTTGACAGTTTAAAAAGATGCTGTTTTCCCTCCTGTCTACAGCTGTCTTCTCATTCAGGGTTTGATTTGCCATGAAATCAGAAGTGGAACTCTGCCCTTGGCAAAACACATCCCAAAGCAGCACCAGGACACAGTGTGGTTGGCACCCACTTGTGGAAATTCGAAGCCAGCTCATGTGTTTCCTACCACAGAGCTGGGGCAGATACTCAAACAAATGGGTGCCAGGATAATTTAAGGCAGGAGAGGAAACAGATTTTAGCAAGCCAGAATTTTTTTTTAAATTTCTCATACAGAAAATAAAAACAAGAAGTTTCCTAGGATATTATTTGAAACTTAAAATGAAAGAAGATTGGTATATCCTAGTATAGTTTCAGTAGCTCCAGAAACTGAGGCTGTCAGAGGTGGGGTTCAGGTCTTTATACCATCAGTGCACGTGTCAGGAGGGCAAGACTCTCGGATGCTACTGCAGTCAATGTGTCCATCTAGGGCAAAGCAACCAGATTTGCTACAAATGACATTATTTTTTAAGGAATGAGGGATTTCTGCTTCAGGTGCATATGGACCCTTCTGACAGCTATGAATGCTGCCTCGGTAGGCCCAGAGTGCTGTGTTTCTACTTCATGGGAACGTCAGAACACGGGAAGAAGACCTCTGCACATGTCCTTAAGCGTTATTTACATAATCGACTCAGAATTAAAGGGAGGCAGTAATTCGCTGACACACTCACCTTCGCTTATTGCCAAGGACAAGATCTTGCCTTTGGAAACGTTGATCCATCTACTACTCACTTTGATTCACTAACAAAGCGGGCTAGTATTCTTTAAAGAACTTTTGTTCCAAAACCAACGCTAGTACTTCGGAATTGCATAGCATCTTTCCTTAAATGTTCTTAAAACAGCTCCTAGACATTACCTCACTAAACCAACACCTTCAAAAGACTTCGATAAAGGCGAAAGTGGGGTGCCAACTAACTGGCCCACCTTCACCTGCCTTATCAGTGTGATGTTGTGGAAGGAAGCCTAGAGTAGAGGCAGGCGGTCTTGCTTCTCTTTTCACTCTTTGACTTGAGAATGTCACTAAAGTGCATGCTTCTCATGTGAAAAAATATGGAGGCTGACCCAAATGATATGCACAGACCTTCCCAGTCCCACACGAGTCTTACGGGGTGGCTGCTTTTGATGGCATTGGGAGATTTGCAAAAAGGAAAAAGGTTCAAGGAACCAAATGCCCACTTAGGGTATTCTATGCAAGCCAGAGGGCCTCTATCTTGTCTCCTGTAGCTGCAAGGCAGACAGGAAGAAAATCACATCCAGGATTGCATGCTTCTATGTCCACGTAATGGTCCTGAGTAGGACTTGAGACCTGGAATGGGGATATTTGAGTGTATAATCATCATAATCCTAATCATCACTAACATCCAAATGTCCCTGGCCCTCCCAACCAGCAAAAAAACAGCCCCTTTTCCCTCCTCAGAGGAGAAAAACTTCTACTTGCCCTGAGACATTCAATGATCTTCTCTGAAGCTGTGAGAGGATATGGTCCTCAAGATCTGCCCTGATGCCTCTAGGCGAACAATCATGGTAACATCTCAGAACAATCTGGCCTGGGAATGCTTTGATCTGTAGAGATCACTGGTGATAGGTAATGGACCATCACCTTCCTAGGAGTGAGATGGGTAGACAACCAGCTAGGATGTTGGGTTCTTTCCTTCTCACTTTATCTATTTGTATCATTTTATAGTAAGGCCAGTTTCAAATGTGACCCAGAGGGAGAAAGGAATCTGTAACAAGTCCAGACTGCAATAAAAGCTTCCCCACCACTTGAACCATAGGACTCATCTCTTTAAAGGCTGTAAACGTGTCTGTGATTAAGAATGCTGTGTGGAACATCTGAACGGTCTCTGCGGAGTAATAGCACAGACCCTTAGGATTCTGGAGCAAATCCTTAACGATTGTGGCAGAGAACAACTACCTATGTGGAAACATAACATGAAATTGGTCACAAATAAAAATTTAGTCCTCATCACGGAACATCAAGCGACTGTGAAACAGAGCTGCTTTCGTGAGCTGAGTGTTATAAGATCTAGCAAGTCATAGGCCAGGTGGGCATGATGACAATGTATTATATGACGAAAGGGGTACTTTCAGGATTGGGCTGAAGTCAGTCCAGAACCCCTGAGTAGATTACAGGTGGCCTAAGCTCATTTCCCTCATCTCTGTTGTACCAGTACCTGTCCTTTAACCCACACCTGTGGAATCATAGGGGATTCCCTTTGCCAACTAACAAAGAAAGGGAGCAAGGACCTGGGCCTGGTTCATAAAAGGGTTGGTGTAATGTGTTCGTGCTAACCAGACATGAACTGCTGCTATATGAAAGCACCACTCAAGACTGAGCCTGAAAAAGAATGGTTAAAAGAAATCCTCCCCCTGGTCAGAGTTAAGAGCAATATACTTGGTTATCCACTGCACATGGAAGGAGAAGTAGCCTAACTAAAGGACATATACCGACTACCGAGCAGTAGAAAATAATGTGATCAAATTGTCAGTACACAGAAGGAACAAGACACAAAGACACGAGATGAGAATGCCTCACAGACATTTAAACTGATGGGAGTTGACATGATGCATGCAAATCTTTTATCACATATTACTACCCACAAGGGAACAACAATCTCAAACAAAACTCAACCAATTAGACAACGAATGTAAGTCAGCTCCTTACTGAGTCATCCTGGTGCTCATGCAATGGGGCCATGAAACCATGGTAGCAAGGATGGAAACTAAGTGCGGATCAAAAACCATGGGCTTGCTCTCACCAAGGCTGATTTAGACACTGCTGCTGCTGAATTTCTTACCAGCGCGGATCAGAGACTAATTCTGAGCCTTTCACATGGCCTCATCTTAGAAAGAACTGCAAGCCAGTTGGTAGCAGGTCAATTACATTAGATTCCTTCCACCTTAGAAAGGGCAGTGATTTATATTTACCAAAATTGATACTCTGGAAGATGGATTTGCCTTTCCTCCCCACAATATCTCTGCCAACCCCATCTTCTAAGGATCTGCAGAATGTCTGATCGTCTCACATTATGCATAAGACATTTTCTCATAGTAAAGCACTTTATAGCAAAGGAAATGCAACAACAGTCTTGTGGCTATAGAGTTCACTAGTTTAGAAATGTATTCTATCACTCAGAAGCAACTAGTTTGACAGAACAGTGTAATGGCTTCTGGAAGTCTCATCTATGGTGCCAAGAAAAGGACAACATCTTGTGGGTTTGGAGTGTTGTTCTTCATGCTGTGGTTGATTAGAGAGGTAGATAGATGAGAGAGAGAGAGAGAGAGAGGAGACATTTATTTTAAAGAGTTGAAAGAATTAAAATTGACACACATGACTGTGGAGATACAGACCCAAAATCTGCAGGGTACGTGGGCAGGCTGGAGACTCAGGGAAGAGAAGCAATTTGAGTCAAAGACAGTCTGCCGGCAGAATTACTCTTCAGGAAAGAACATCAGGCTGTTTTCTATGAGGGCCAGCAACTGATTCGATGAGGCCCACCCACATTCTGGATGTAAATGTTAATCTTAATAGGTAAATACTTTCACAGCAATATCTAGAATAATATTGGGCCAAATATCTGGCTACCATGACCTAGCTAAATGGATATATAAAATTAACCATCCCAAGCAGTAACTGAACAGTCAAGCATATTTAATTAGATTATAAAATTGTTTCTTTTCATTGAGACCATGAGTGTATTTGTTGAGTATGCAACACAAATGCTTTGACTTAGTTGTAAAAGAGTTACATTTAAAATACATAAAAATCTACAAGCCAGGAGGGAATATTTGGAATCAAATATTCAAAATATTAAAAGAGAGAAACTTCCAGCCAAGAATAAATTATCCGGCAAACTTATCCTTCAGACATGAAGGAGGAATAAAGACCTTTTCAGACACACAGAAGCTGAGGTAATTCACCAGGTTAACCAAAGAAAAGAAGGAGTTGCCATACTGATATCTGATGAAACAAACTTCAGGTTAAAAAAGATCAACGAGAGACAAAGATGGACATTATATAATGATAAAAGGCACAATACAACAACCAGAAGACTTGACACTAATTAATATATATGCTCCTAATCAGGAATCACCAAAATATAAAAAACAACTATTAACAGATCTGAAAGGAGAAACTGATAAAAGTACAATCATTGTAGGATACCTAAACACCCCCTGAATAGCCATGGACAGATCATCCAAACAGAAATAAGGAAATATCAACTCCAAATGACACATTACAGCAATTGGACATAATTAACATTTACAGGACACTTCATCCAGCAAAAAAAGACTATACCTTCTTTTCCAGTACACATGGAACATTCTCAAGGATAGACCATATGCTGGGACACAAAAGTAGCCTCAGCAAATTCAAGAAAATTGAAATCATATCAAGTGTATTCTCAGACCACAAAGCTCTGAAATTAGAGATCAACTGTAGAAGGAAAGCAGAAAAAAACCACACATACATGGAGATTAAACAACATCTTATTTTAAAATGACTGGATCAAAGAACAAATAAAAGAAGAGATTTAAAAATACATAGAAACTAATACCAATGAAAATACAACATATCAAAATTATTGTAAAAGCAATAATAAGAGGGAAATTTATATCATTATAGGCCTATCTTAAGAAGCAAGAAAAATCACAAGCGAACCTCTTAATATCCCATCTTAAAGAACTAGAAAAAGAAGAACAGAAAAAAAAACCAAAATCAGCAGAAGGAAAGAAATAATGAAAATTAAAGCAGAGCTAAATGAAATCAAGAACAGAAGGCAATAGGAAAAATTAATGCTACAAAGAGCTGGTTCTTTCAGAAAGTCAACAAAATTGACAAATCCCTGGCTAGATTAACCAAGGGGCAAATGGAAAGGATGCAAATATCCAAAATCCAAAATGAAAAGGGAGAAATTACCACTGATACCACAGAAATACAAAGGATTATAAGAAAATATGATGAAGGGCTTTATGCCACTAAATTTAACAACCGAGAAGAAATGGACAAGTTCCTAGAAACTTATAGTCTACCTAGACTGAACCAAGAAGAACTGGTTAATCTAAATAGATCAATCAATAGTAAAGCAATTGAAATGGCTATCCACAATCTCCCTAGAGGCAAAAGCCCTGGACCAGACAGTCTCACCAATGAATTTTACCAAGCATTCAAAGAAGAATTAACACCTATCCTCCTCAGACTCTTCCAAAAACTTGAAGATAAGGCAATACTTCCTAACTGATTCTATGAAGCCAACATTACCCTAATACCAAAGCCTGGTAAAGACAACACAGAAAAAGAAAACTACAGACCAATATCTCTGATAAACACAGATGCAAAAATGCTAAACAAAATATTAGCAAATACAATACAATGCATCAAAAAGATTATACATCATGATCAAGTGGGATTCATACCAGAAGCACAAGGATGGTTCAACATATGAAAATCAATCATGTGATACACCACATAAGCAAAATAAAAGATAAAGACCATATGATCATATCAATTGATGCAGAAAAAGCATTCAACAAGATCCAATATACAGTTATAAATGAAAACACTGAATAATGGGTATAGAAGGAAAGTATCTAAACATAATAAAGGCCATATATGATAAACTCTTGGCTAATATCATACTAAATGGGCAAAAGCTAAAGCCCATTGTCCTAAAATCAGAAACAAGACAGGGATGCCCCCTATCACTACTGCTAGTCAATATAGTACTGGAACTTCTAACCAGAGCAATCAGGCAAGAGAAAGGAATACAAAATATCCAAATTGGGAGAGAAGAGGTCAAATTGTCACTATTTGCAGAAGACATGATTCTTTATATAGAAAATTCCAAAGACTCCACCAGAAAACTATTAGAAACAATAAACGAAGACAGTAAAGTCGCAGGATACAAAATCAATGTACAAAAATCAACAGCATTCCTAATATAATCAATCAATCTTCAGAAAAAGAAATGAGTCAGTATCATTTGCTATCTCAACAAAAAGAATGAAATATATGGGAATTAACTTAACAAAGAATGTGGCAGACTTATACATAGACAACTATCAGACACTTTTGAAAGAAATTGAAGAGGACACAAAGAAATGGAAAGCTATTCCATGTTCATGGATAGGAAGACTTAACATTGTTAAAATGGCCATATTACACAAAGCAATTTATAGATTTAATGCAATTCCCATCAAAATCCCACAATCATACGTTCACAAAATAGATTTAAAAAATTATCAGATTTGTATGGAACTACAAAGACCTCAGATTGCCAAAGTACTGCTACATAAAAAGAATAAGGCTGATGATATCACACTACCTGATTTCAATTTATACTACGAAGCATCAATAATCAAAAAAGCTTGGCATTGGCAGAAAAACAGACACACAGAACAATGGAACATAATTAAAAACCCAGAAATAAATCCACAAATGTATGGACAAATAATTTTTGATAAAGGAGCAAAAAAATATGCAATGGGGAAAAGATAGCTTCTTCAGCAGAAGGTGCTGAGAAAATGGGAAAAACATGCAAAAAAAATGAATCTGAACTGCAAACTGTCACCATATACTAAAATTAACTCAAAATGGACTAAAAACCTTCATATAAGACCCAAAACAATAAACTGTATAGAAGAAAACATTGGCACTAAACTTATAGACCTAGGACTCAAGGAAGACTTCATGAACCTGACTTCAAAGGCAAGGGAAGTAAAAGCAAAAATAAATGAATGGGATTATATCAAATTAAAAAGCTTCTGCACAGCAAAAGAAACCATCAACAAGGCAAAGAGACAGCCAACTGAATGGGAGAAAATATTTGCAAATAAAGCATCAGATAAGGGTCTAACATCTAAACTACATAAAGAACTAATATGACTTAACAACAAAAAAACAAACAACCCAATTAAAAAGTGGGCAGAAGAACTAACAGACACTTCTCCCACGAAGAAATACAAATGGCCAGCAGACATATGAAAAAATGCTCATCCTCATTAGCTATCAGGGAAATGCAAATCAAAACCACAATGAGATATCACCTCACACCTGTGAGAATGGCTGTTATCAACAAGACAAGGAATAACAAGTGCTGGAGAGGATGTGGAGAAAAAGGAACTCTGGTACACT